>CM070090.1:7662735-7922667 GCA_036178185.1 Liparis tanakae | reverse complement strand
GGAAATCAATTTAAGAGCATAAAAACAAGATGTTGCTGCTTTGAGGCAGTAAGGTGATGAAAGCATCAGGTATTCATGAACATATCATCAAACCTGTGAGTCTTGTGTTCTGAGCAACAGAATACTGTGGAAAATTAAGAAACTATGGATTCTTTAGGAAAATCCACTTTTGGGCTCAGAGTATGCTGGAAATCAGTTTAAGCGCATAAAAACAACAAGATGCAGCTATGAGGCAGTAAAGTGAAGAAAGCATCAGGTATTCATGAAAATATCATCAAACCTGCGAGTCTTGTGTTCTGAGACACATAATACTGTGGAAAGTCAAGAAACTATGGATTCTTTATTAAAATCCACTGTTGGGCTCAGTGCAGGCTGGAAATCAGTTTGAGCGCATAAAAACAAGAAGATGCAGCTTTGAGGCAGTAAAGTGAAGGAAGCATCAGGTATTAATCAGCATCAGCAAATTTTGCCAGCGGCCACACCAGTCTGGTGACGCATGATCTCGTCAGATCTCGGAAGCTAAGCAGAGTCGGGCCTGGTTAGTACTTGTATGGGAGACCGCCTGGGAATACCAGGTGCTGAAAGCTCTTTAACATATTCCTCCAAAACGCAGTTGACGTTGCAGTTTTACCATTTTAGCATAAATGAGATACTTTCAACATTAATGTATTATGAAAAAACAACAACATTTTATTAAAGCTGCTAGCAGCGTTGAACGGGTCCTCGCTCGCCCACGCCGGTCGGGGACGCCGGCGAGTCGCTGGCCCGCTCGGCCGAGGGCGCGCCGGTCGGACTTCGACTCGGGCGCGACGCGTGACGAGTGCGAGGAGTTTGGGGCGGATTGGACAAAGTCCAGTTTAGCCGCTAGCTTGCACTTTAACCGCGTGAATATATTCACGCGTCAAGGTCCTATGTAACGTGTAGAGCACGGCGTGTAAATTAAATGTAAAAAAGAAAGTGATAAAAAAAGGCATCTCGTCTCGGAATCGATTCAGATATGACGGGTGTCCGGTCGAGCACTTATCCTGCTGAGCTGTCGACCTTACTGGTGTACAGGCATCCGGAGGCGCTCACAATATTTGGGACGGGACAAATTAGGGGCAGATTAGGTTAGGTTAGGTTACTTTATTAGTACCCGTAGGTAGACTTGTTTTGCAGTATCAAATCAAAAGACAGTACAAAACAGAAATGAGGCGTCCATCCAAACACAAACAACCAGACAAACATGATAAAAGTACTCCAAGTTTAGATCAGATCATTGCTGCTGTAATTATTATAACAATGTGTTCCCCTGCGTGATGGCCGCTGGAACAAAACTGGTTTTATAGCACTTGGTTCTGCACCGTCCTACTAAATACTTCCGTCTGGAGGGAAGAAGTTGAAGTTCCCTGTGCAAGGGGTGGGAAGTGTCCTTTAAGATGTAGCCGGTTAGACGTTGGATCTGATGTACAGGGACTCTGGACTGAGTTGTGTCTCACCAATCAGCTTGCTGGACCATTTAACTATCTGAACCAGAGAGTTTCTGTTCTTTAAAGATACATTTCCAAACCATGAGACCAAAGAAAAAGATAAAATAGATTCAATAAAAGCACGATAAAATAAGGTTATCATGGTTTTGTTAATGTGGAAGTGGGACAGTTTCCTTAAACAAAACAAACGCTGGTGCCCCTTCTTGCACACGGCTTCACAGTTTGCTTCAAAGTTCATTTTTGAGTCAATAATTGTCCCCAGATATTTATAAGATTGCACACATTCAACAGTCTGACCCTTGATGCATGTGGCTTCATGTGTGTGGGCATGTCTTCTAAAATCATTGATCATATCTTTAGTTTTTGGTATATTTAATTGTAGATATGACTCTTCATACCACCTCACAAAGTCCTGGATGACTGGACCGTGGCTGGTCTCATCGTCACTGAGCCGACTGACTGAATCATCTGCATATTTTAAAATGCTGATATTATCAATGCTGCTATTATCAAGCATATATTGAAGGAAGTCCAGTTGAGCCAGTAGGTGGCGCTTTGAGTCTGTGAACATATCCATGCACCCTTGAAGCATTGACGTCATGTAAATTAAATGTAAAAAAAACGATAACATTATTTTTGCCTTAGCCTGGAATCAAAAACAGGTCTCTGTGTCACTAGGCAAGCACATTTTGCTCTGTACACCTTATTAGAGGTAATTGCATCAGCTGTAGGCGGTAAAATTATTGTAAAAGTGAAAATTGTATGGTGCTTTTACTTCATAAATAGGTGTTCCTCTCAAAAATGAGTTTTTTTTTCTGGTGAAGGTGTTCAGGCCTGTCGTGAAAGTGAATAATGTATGGTTATTTTACTTAATAAATAGGTATTCATATCAAATTTGGCAGTTTGGAGCGTTTTGGGCCTTTTTTTGTTTTTTTGGCCGATTTGGCCATTTTCCACTTTTTTACAACTGTCGAGTTCTACCAGAAAACGCTAACGGAATTGGCTCAAAATTGGTGAATGTGTTCAGACCTTGACTGGCATAACACTTGATTTTTGTAATACATATCTGAGGAGTGTAAACTATAGTTTTTAAGATGAATAAATTAAAAAAATTGGCGGGCATTTCCTACTGACGAAAAGTCATTTTTTTCCCCCGTATTAGTATATTCAAGTCTTGAGATTCTAACAAACCTATTTTGAGCTGATTCCGTGGCCGTTTTGTGGGTCTAATGGCCGTTTGAAAAAAGTGGAAAATGGCCAAAAACGCAAAAAACGGCCAAAACCGGCCAACTTTGGTGAATATTTGTGGCACCAATTAAAGTTCAAATTTCACGAAATATGCATCGAATGTTCCAGACGCCATTCTGCACATATCCTGACGGTCTGTTATTTCTTTTGACCAATAGTGTTGATGTTATAAGCATTACAAAACGGGACACACCCCTAAAATGTTCGTCGGGCCATAGATGCTTAACATAATCTTTTTTTTTTCTAAAAAGGATGATATATCCCAGTAGCTTCACTTATCATTATATCGAATGGGTTTGTTAATATTGGACCTATCGTTTAGGTTTGGTGGTCATTTTTGTGTTTTTCACATTATTCAAAATGGTGGAAAATTAAAGTAGGCGGAGCTTAGGGTCATGAATTGCTTTTTTGTAGAGCAGGTCCTAGAGGAACTGTAAAATAAAATGCTAGTCATTTGAACATACTGGTTGAGGGGTGTCGCCGGTGAAACTTGTAGGTGGCGCTAGAGAGCAATTTTTGAAAGCCGCATTTCGAGGTCTATGTTATCTGGCTATTTTCACCAACCCTGACACACTTGCCAAATTTGGTAAGTTTTAGGATATGATACCCAATGTTCAAAAATAAAAAGCGGAATAATAATAAGAACTCTAACAATTTCAATAGGGTCCTCTCGGACAGCTTCGCTGTCGCTCGGACCCTAATAAGAACTCTAACAATGTCAATAGGGTCCTCTCGGACAGCTTCGCTGTCGCTCGGACCCTAAGTCATACGTACTATTAAAGGAAGTAATACAAACCATTAAAAATAAGTCTTACATATTAAAATGAAAATCAATTTGCTGTGCAGCTGAGTAATACGAAGGTGAGAAATATTCGACCCCCTTCTCACCTTTTTCACCCATCATGAGTTTGCAGGTATGACAATAACAAAAACATAAAACACCAGACTTCAAGATAATTCTTCAAGAACTGACATGAATGTCCACGAGCTGCACGAGACTCGACAGCAGCGCAGTGGCGACATTGCACCAGTAGGGTGCGAGCAAGGATCACTTTTCTCTTTGAAGCTGAAATGAAATGAAATATACTTAATTAATCCCCAAGGGGAAATCTTTGGACAACAGAAGCAGCACCGATAAAACTAAACACAATAAAATATATAATATAAGTATAAGAAAGAAATAAAGTGACAGTGCATAAAGTAAAGTGTGCAAAGTGAAATATAAAATACAAATTAACATAAAATAAAATATAAATGTATATATATACAGCATATACACAACATATATGTAAATGTAAATAAATCACTATAATATAAAATAATAATAAAAAGAGAATATATATATATATATATCTATATATATATAGATATATATATATAGATAGATAGATAGTGAGCAAAATGCAAATTATGTGTGTAGTGTAAATGAAATGTGTGTGCTGGGCACCAGAAATCTGAAAGGTCATAGGTCAGAAGTGTGGTTGTGTGAAGCTCTTTTCCATAGTCAGTGTTCTTTTGTGGGCGTATTTTAGACCCCTAAAAGAATGAAGTAAATGTTAAATTTAGAATAGTTTCACCTGTTTACTTCTCTCAAGCTGTTCTCTCTGACCCCATGACAACAACATTTTACATTTCTGGTGAACCTCTCTTCCCCCGGTCAGTTGGTTTGTGTTATTGTGACCTTTTGTGTTTTTAAAGGGGTTCACCAAAGTCACGCCGGACTTCCTGTCTCTCCCGTCTCAATACGGCGGCTGTGGAGAATGGCTTCTAAAACATCCAAAATATACATTAGAGGAGGCTACACATTGCCATAAAGCCCAAAGATATTTTAGCAGTAAGCTTTCTTAAAAAGGTGAGTTTTCAGGTCACGCTTAAAAGCCTCTGCAGTCTAGGACACCAACATTGTACAGATTGCAAAGACTAATTTGACTTGGTGGATCCGATGTGACGCAATGCAGAGATATGGAAACTAATCTTTATTTAGACAACTGAGATTCAAGCGTGAGGTTGCCAAACACCAGCAACTCGGTAAGAAATACCCCAAAACAAATGAAATTCAAATGATTTTTCTAATGATAATTTACTTTTAAAAATAAAAGAAATCATAATCATCACGGTTTATTTTGACTGAGCACCACCTGTTGATATATCCGCAGTTGACAATAGTCCCATAACAAACATACTTTTTCCTCCTGTTTGGGTAACTATGGGTTACGACTACCAGCTGTTTCCGGAAGTGATGGAGCCGTTAAAAATATATGTATATGTATGTATGTGTATACATATATATATATATATATATATATATATATATGTGTATGGATGTATGTATTGTAGATATATATATATATATATATATATATATATATATATAGAGAGAGAGAGTCTTGTGATGCTCGATAATATGTGATTGTTTCATTCAGTCAAACTTTGGAGGATTTCACTTATTAGTGAATGTAGGAAGCGTTAAACTCTATTTTGAGAAACGGTAACAATGAAAATATTAAATATTATTAAATATTAAAAAGTATATAATATATTAAATAATAATTAGAATGTTTATAATATTAAATATTCAAAAGTAGCCGGACCCTGCAAGGAATCGAACCCCATCCCAGTAAACCAGGAGTACCATTACCAGTGCCTTGGTTCTTTTGAAAGCTTGTGGGTTATATTAATTATATTTATATATCCTAGTTAACTAGGATAAAAATAAATAAGTAAAATAAATAAATGAATATAATAACTGAAATGAATAAATAACTCAAATAAGCAAAATAAAATAAAAGAAATAATGACTTTATTAAATAGATCTTCTCGGTTTTCTGTTGATAAAAGTTGAGTCTCTTCGTCGATGGTCTTCTTCAAGGCGGATCTCAGTTTCTCAGTCTCAACAGAGAGCCGATTACCGACACTGCAGGGTATCGAACCCCATCCCAGTAAACCAGGAGTAACCATTACCAGTGCCATTTTTTTGAGAGCCCCCCCCCTCCCCCTCCCCCCCCCCCCCCCCCATCCAACTGGAGCGTGTTGTCCTTTATGTTGTCACACACGGTTATTCTCCAACCGCTGGAGATTCAAAGCGTTCTCAAACTTGATCTTGTTGTTAGCCACCGTCTCGGTCGAAGCTACGACCGATACCTTTAGCCCCGCGAAGGGCTTTCTCCAGTTGCTTAGTTCACTGGTTGTAACGTTCCCATGATGGATGATGCAGGGGTTCTGCCTCCGGCAGCTGCATATTTTTTTCATTCTTGATCAACGGAAGCCTCCGTATTTCTCAATTCGATCTTGATGTTTCTCCCTGAATCTTCAGGGTAAGAAACTTAATCTCATCCATAGTCTCGGTCGTAGCTTTGACCGAGACCTCTAGCCCCGCGAAGGACTTTCTCCAGTGACTCAGTTCCCCACGCGTGGGTCTTCTGAGCGTTTCCACTGGGGGTAACGTTCTCATGATGGAGGATGCAGGTTTTCTATGCGAAAAGCTGCATTTCTCCAATGACTTGTTTGTTGATACAAGTCTCCTGTAGCTAACAAGTTCATCTCGTCCGAGTGTGCTTTGGTTCTGTGTGTGATGTGCCGAAATACTCAATAATTCTCTAAGAAACGAAAATTGTTGTATCCTATATATTCATGACAACACATTCGTGACAACACTGTTAACCCCCCCCCCATATGAAATAAAATAAATGAATAAAACAAAACCAAACAAAATAAAAGTTTGAAACCTCTCAGCGCCATGAGCTGCGTCTACTCCTGTGAGTTTTAGCGGCTTATCTCCATAGCTATACCGGCGTCTGACTTAAACACCGTAAAGTCTATTTCTTTGACACCGGTACTAAATTCTCAAAGGTCCCATCTGATCTTGTATCTATTTTTCCAAACGACTGAATGTTCTGCATACCACAACTTCTTGGAAGTGGTATCATTCTTCGTTCCTGTGTTTGCAAAATCAATACAAAATCATAAAACAAAATAAAACAAAACAAAACCAAAAGAAATAGAAGTTTGAATCCTCTCAGCCATAAGCTGCGTTCACTCCAGAGTTTTAGCGACTTATCTCCGAGGCTATACCGGTGTCTGACTTTGAACACCTAAAGTCTGACATTGGTACTGGATTCTCTCCTCTAGTCCTCCTCCATGATCTTGTATCTGTATTTTTCCAAACCACTGAATGTCCTATAAACACCAATCTGTATACCACAACTTCTTGGAAGTGGTATCATTCTTCATTCCTGTGTTTGCAAAATCAATACAAAATCATAAAGGAAAATAAAACAAAATAAAACAAAACCAAACGGAATAAAAGTTTGAATCCTCTCAGCCATAATTTGCGTTCACTCCTGAGAGTTTACGCGGCTTATCTCCGAGGCTATACCGGCGTCTGACTCTGAACACCTAAAGTCTGACATTGGTACTGAATTCTCCCCCCTATTCCTCCTTCATAATCTTGTATTTGTATTTTTCCAAACGACTGAATGTTCTGTATACCCCAACCTCTTGGAAGTGGTATTATTCTTAATTCCTGTGTTTGAAAAAAATCAATACAAAATCATAAAAGAAAATAAAACAAAACAAAATGGAATAAAAGTTTGAATTCTCTCAGCCATAAGCTGCGTTCACTCTTGAGACTTTACGCGGCTTATCTCCGAGGCTATACCGGCGTCTGACTTTGAACACCTAAAATCTGACATTGGTACTGAATTCTCCCCCCTATTCCTCCTTCATAAACTTGTATCTGTATTTTTCCAAACGACTGAATGTTCTGTATACCACAACTTCTTGAAAGTGGTATATTTCTTCATTCCTGTGTTTGAAAAAATCAATACAAAATCATAAAAGAAAATAAAAGAAATAAAACAAAACAAAAAACAAAAAAAACCCAAATAAATGAAAGTTTGATCCTCTCAGCGCCATAAACTGCGTTCACTCCTGAGAGTTTACGCGGCTCTATAGCTGCTGGAGGATCTCTGTCCCTGAGGGAGGGGCTGTCCTCCTGCTCTAACTGGAGCTTGTTGTCTTTTTCTTTAGTCACACACGGTTATTTTCCAACCGCTCGAGATTCAAAGTCTTTTCAAACTTGATCTTGTTAGCCACCATCTCGGTCGTAGCTCCGACCGAGGGTTTTCCCCAGTGGCTCAGTTCATGGTTGTAACGTTCCCATGAAGGATGATGCAGGGCTTTCTGCCTCTGGCAGCTGCATATCTCAAATTTGTTTTCACTCAGACTAGATTAACTTGTTAGCTACAGAAGACTTGAATCAACAAACAAGTCATCGGACAAATGCAGCTTTTCGCGGAGAAAAACTTCCTCGTCCATCATCGGAGCGTTACCCCCAGTGATAACGCTCAGATGACTCGCGCCTAGATGTTCAGAGTCCCTGGAGAAAGCTCTTCGCAGGGCTAGAAGTCTCGTCGTAGCTTTTGACGGAGATTATGGAATTTTTGATCGCCGGAAAGAAACCTCCGTATTTATAAAACTATTCTTGGTGGCTCCCACCTTCTCCTGCGGATCGACCCTCGGGGTTTCATCAAATTTGATCTTGTTGTTATCCTTATCTCAGTCAGTTTTCTGACTAAGGCTGCTGCCCCCGTACAAGACAACAGGCTCGGTCATATCGCTGACTGAACCCGTTGCCCAACAAAGGGCAAACAGTTGAGTGGCTGAGCTGTCCACGAGTGGATCAACTCACTTTTTAATGGTAACAACCTTCTGGTTGATTATGCAGGGGTTTTTCCCAAATTTTTTGGGCAGCTGCATACCTCCAGTATGACTTTTTCGATCTTGATGTTTCTCCCTCAATCGTCAGGGTTCTATAAATATTGATCTCATCCATAATCTCGGTCGTAGCTTTGATCGAGACCTCTAGGCCTCGCAAAGGTCTTCCTCTAGCGGCTAGGTTTTACGGGCTTGGGTCTTCTGAGCGTCTTCACTTGTGGTAACTTTCACTTGATGGACGATGCAGGTTTTCTACGCAAAAAAGCTGCAGTTCTTCAATGACTTGTTAGTTGAGTAAAAGTCTCCTGTAGATAACAAATTAATCTCGTCTGTGTGAGCTTTGGTTCTCTGTGCGGTTTGGTTCCCGTGTGTGTTCTGCGGAAATACTCAATAATACTCTAAGAAACTGAAATTGTCGTCTCCTATATATTGGCATCCGTGACAACAATAATTAAGGCCCCTCTCTCATCTCCCCCCCCTCCCCCCCATCTCCCTCCCTCCCTCCCCCCTCCCTCCTCCTCCTCCCCCCCATCCCGTCTTCATGATTTTGTATCTGTATTTTTCCAAACGACTGAATGTCCTGTATACATCTTCTCGGAAGTTGTATTATTCTTCATTCGCAAGTTTGCAAAAATCAATAAAAATAAAAATAATATAAAAAAAAAAAAAATCAAGTATAATAATAATAAGAACTCCAGCAATTTCAATAGGGTCCTCTCGGACAGCTTCGCTGTCGCTCGGACCCTAAATATATTTTAAAAAGCAAAGTGTGGCAGCAAATGTTACCTACGGCCACAACAAGTCTGGTGACGCACGATCTCGTCAGATCTCGGAAGCTAAGCAGAGTCCTCCAAAACGCAGTCGACGTTGCAGTTTTATCATTTCAGAAAAAAAAAAGAAGCCAAGCAGAGTCGGGCCTGGTTAGTCATACCTGCAAACTCATGAGGCGTGAAAAAGGTGACAAGGAGGGGGGACTTTCTCATCTCCGACGGCAACCAGAATGAAGCTGCAGCCCCAGCAGCGGCTAGCTGAACTCCTCCAGGCTCACCCTGTTTGGAAGACGACAACACACGATAATTACGTCTATGCACAAATAAAGGCAACACAAAATGTGACTTATAATAAAGCAAGATCAATACAGAAAGCTGCATAGTACTCGCAGCATCTTCTGCAATGCCATAGTTTCCAGTACGGCGGCTGGGTGTCCTCACAGAGGACATGAAAGGAGGAGGAGAAGGGCTGGGGGTCCTCCTAGCCACTAAATGTGGCTTTAGTGAGGCCGACTTTGACCCACCAAAGCCTGAATTACAAAACGGAAAGAAGAATCAGAGTGAAATTGAAGATGCAAAACATACAAAATAATTCAGTCTAAACATTTGCAGGGTTCTTACACATTTTGACCGATGGATTTCCATGACTTTTCCATGACTTTTCCATGACTTTAAACCAAATTTCCATGACTAAATTGAAATCTCGTTAAAAACATGAACAATTCAGAACATTTTTCGTATAGATTTCGTACGCCGGTTTATATTTTAAGCGTATTTCTTTAAAAATCATATACATTATTTCAAACTCAGCGTAAATGAACACGTGATTTAAAAAAATTTCCATGACTTTTCCAAAACTTTTATGATTTAAGATTTTTCCATGACTTTTCCAGGCCTGGAAATTACCATTTTAAAATACCATGACTTTTCCAGGTTTTCCATGACCGTACGAACCCTGCATTTGGGATTTTGAAATGTCCCCACTGTGGGACTAATAAAGGAATACCTACCCCATACTAGTGTTGCACGGTGTACCGGTACTAGAAAAGTACCGCGGTACCCTTACGTTTAAAACGGTACGGTTTGGCATATTTTTTGTACCGATACTTCATTAAATATGCACGCAATCAGAGCGCGCTCCCTGTTCCGCTCCCTGTCAGGCTGCATCGCGCATTGACTGCCAGGGCGGGGCTACCGGCCCTCTGATGCCGGTCTCTGAGCGCTGCGCTGCGGAGTGCAGACAGCGTGAAACAAATAATAAATCAGAACGCGTCTCTGGTATTGTTCGGGGGTCGGTCCAAACGGACCGTAGTTTGGGGACCACTGGTCATGACTATTATAATATTATTGTTACAGCATGTTCAGTTGCTAACAAGGCCATCACAAAATACATTGAAGTTAATTTATTGATGTAGTGTGTAAATAGTTTGTAAAGTGTGTAAATAGTGTGAATATTAAACATGTTTTTCATTGTTGTTTTTAAATAAAGGGGAGAAATTGCCCTTTAAATTATGTGTCCATCTTTAATGTACCCAACCCAAATAGGTTTAGGTTTTATTCCACCTCAAACACATCTGTAAAATTATGTATTTCATACTTATGGAAATAACTATAGTCATGGAGTCAGATACGGACAATAGACCTACATAGCCGTGTATAATCAATGCTATAGTATGATGTCACCATTTAGTTTTCATTAATATCTTGCTGTAGGCTAATATTAATATGAATGCCATTTGTTAAGTGTTCAAAAAGCTGGGCAGGAACAAGCTGGTAAAAAAGGGAACTGTACAGATGTTTTATTTATTAATATCATAGATAAATATTCCAGTATTGTATCGTAATTGTGGTATTGTATCGTAAGTATCGAGTATCGTGATATTTTAGCTGGTATAGTATCAAAGTCATCATTTTGGTATCGTGACAACCCTACCCCATACCTGCAAACTCATGAGGGGTGGAAAAGGTGACAAGGAGGGGGGCGGGGGGGGGTCCTCTGCTTGGACTAAGTCAGTGCCAACCAACCCTTTTAATAAGAATATAATAGATAGATGTATATATATATATATATATATATATATATATATATATATATATATATATATATATATATATATAGTATTAATAGAATAGTATTAATAGAATAGTTACAACACCTTGAAAGGTGATAGTGAACCAGGTAAGATGGCCGCTACACCTTGAAATATTCAGTAATATTTATTTAGCATGGGCCCAGGAAAACACACACACACACACACACAATGACACAAATAGCCATTGTTTCCATCTGACAGATACAAAACTACCAAGATAACACTAGTATCGTATTTATGGTATAATGTCAGTGCTTCCCCTACCATTAGAACAGGGTGCCCCTGAGTCTAATAGCGGTGTCTCTGTAAACAATGGACCACGGGAAGCGGACTGTCAGTTCGTACTTTCTTCCTAAACCTCATGATAGAGAAGACAAATCCCCAGAATGAGTCCGACTCAGATCGTGAGGAAACGGTCGTGGCGATTGAGCGGCTGCGCGAATTCACCTGGCTCAGGTGTACAGTCTGCTGTCAATTCCAACAACATGCGGGGAACACACGATTAAAACACGGCACGCTGATCAGACACAACGCCGGGCTGAAACATAAAATGTGCCGCGACCTGTGCGATGAGAGCGCAGCTCCGAGCCTCCAGGGCTCTCAAGCCTCACGCATTGAGCGTGAGACTCACGCACTTCGGTCTTAACTCTATTTAATGTTTTAATGTGCCGCAGCGCCAACATGAGCCGCGCTGATGTTCACGGTAAACGCATTGCATCTGGAGCGCGGAGGGGTTTGATAAAGTTAGCGGAAGGATTTACGTGACACATCAGGTTTTAGCAAAGTTAGCGGAAAGAACCACGTGAAACAACATCCGTTTTTCAAAATAAGATCATACAAATCATACACTAACATATACAAGTTAACAATTAACTGATTTTGTATCTTTATAGATCGTTTCTGAGATTTAGCTTAAATTATGCTAACATTAAAACAATTTTACTGTACAAAGGAAGAGTTTATTAAAAAAAGGCAGACTTTTGTATGTTAAAAAAGTACTGTAAATGGATTTCCCCAAGAGTTCCAGGAAATGAATAAGGCAGACGTGTTCCATACATATCTGAAATTCCCTACAATAGCAATCAATCAATTTTAATGTATCAATTAGTCCTACATTTTTAAAGACATCTGTAATTTCTTTAATGTTAGAGGTGCTTTAGATGTGTATTTCCTCATAGTCCTAGGCAATAATGCCACACAATAAATAGAATGCTTCAATTGACACCGTGATCGATATTATTGGTGATCGGTATTATCGGTGATCGGCAGCAGTGATTTCAGTGATCGGCACCAAAAAACCTGATCGGTGCATCTCTACTTATCAGCCAATCAAAAAAAAGAGCTACACAATAGCCAATCAGAAAAACCCTGTCTCTGTTGCGGCTGATATCCTAAAGTTTCGTTCTGCGCACGCGGGGGAGGGGGGGTGCTGATGGATATCGATTTATAGTGTGCGCCCCTAAATTTTCTGCTTGCGCCCCTAAAATTTTAAGTTAGGGGCCACTGTGCTCCTAGTAAAAAAAGTTAGTCTGGAGCCCTGTATGGTATTGTATCAGTATCATGATATTTATGGCAGGTATGGTATAGAAGACCATGACAACCAGGTAGAGGCAGAACAGACTCAGGAACAGACTCAAGGCTCAGCAGAGCACAAGACTTCAAGACTCGTTCACGCTATTTCTAATCTATTTCTATTTCTAATCTAATCTATTTGTAATCTAAAATCTAATCTATTTATATTCTATTTATAATCTATTTATATTTCTAATCTAATCTAATCTAATCTATTTATATTCCTGTTGCTAATCGAAAGACTAGTGAACCGCCCAATAGGTCGGGGTCAGGGTGCAGGCGGCTCAACTCCTCCACCACCTTAAGGGGGAGGAGGAGAAACTAATGACCACTTTTCGTCGAAACGAACCGGTCCGTGGCTCAAAAAAGGTTGGGGGCTATTGAGAGTGTGCTCTCCTGTGTGCGCGGATTTCGGCTGAGCGATGCGTGCGCGGATTTCGGCTGAGCGATGCGGGGAGAGAAGGGGAATCGTCCTGATGTGCACGCACACGCCGAGCTCTACGGCGCGCGAGACGTGTTCACGCAACACGTAGAGACCGAATGACATGTTTTAATGACGTGCTGCTGTAGAGACGATCAACATCAGATCGGTCAGGGGAGGAACACAAGTGGCATTACGCATTGTTTTTTCGCGAATGCGTAACAGTTATGTGCACCACTGCATACATGACTCGAGAGCCAGAGGTTCACGACACCTGATCTGTCGTAACTGTTGATTTACGACACTGAAGTAAACGTTAAATACGTGAAGGGAGCGCTACAAGGGAAAAACTACATAGTGGGGCTTTAAGATTACACTTCTTGTTCCACATTATATACATCGGTAAGGGAAAGTAGATTTATTACACAATCTGAATGTATAATACAAGGGGATGAAGGAGGAGCAGGGCTGCTAATCCTTGACTTAAGTACTTACTGTATATGACAGCTTCACTTTGGAGAGAAACATTTTATATTTTCCACAACTGCATGTTACTTTTATGAAACATAAAGCATTTTAAAGAGTGAACAATGATACCCAACAATACATAGGACGTGTTAAATTGCTTTCAACATGCTACATTTAAATAGCTAAAAAGTAAAGTGTACAAGATAATACAAGCTAGCTAAATTGAATTAGCTTGTAAACTTTACTGAAGCATAATTTATCTAGTCTGTAAATTGTTCACTCATATATTTGATTAATACAGTAAAGACAATCAGGATTAAACAACTATATGAAGTGAACAATTCACAGACTAGAGGAAATATGTTTAAGCAAAGTTTAAGCGCTAATGCAATCTAGCTAGCTTGTAATGTTTTTTAAACCGTACTTTAGCTAGCGACTCGGCGCGTGTTAACTTGGACTCTAGGTGAAAACACACACGTACAACTGGCTAATAAGCAGTTTGAGTTCTTACCCTATTGTTTACTGGGTGCTTGTTGAGTTGCTTTTGGTCCAGAGAAAACTCCGTGTTCACTAGTGAAAGGCGGTTGAGCGAATGAGTGAGATGAGTCTCTGACCGGACCCGTTCTATGAGGAACCCAGAACCTTCTATTTCGAACTTCTCACGTTCGCTTGACCACGCCCCTTGCTGTGACGTCACCGGACCGCGCGATATGTTTATTATTATCACCTGTTTTTAAACTGGTAAATGTTTGTATTATTTGATCATGCATGGATTGTAACATTCATGTCAATCACTGTGTTCATATTTTTTTAAAGTAAAAAAATACACTTTTAGTGTCAGAAATATATCCAGAAAACATGAATGAGTACATCGTTCCTCCTGTTAGCAAACTTAAAATTAAACATCAAGCATCTGTACACTAAAATATTTCCAGATATAGTCAAGATATTTTATATTTTCATTTAATCTCCACATTGGACTCGTCCAATGCATGAATACAACACGTAGCGACCCTGGGCCAGGAGCGCTACCGCTACAAGACATTGTCTCGCTTATTGTTGTTTAATCGGGGACAGTAGAGGCGACTGTGGGCCTCCGCTAGACAGGGAACACCTTTCAACATTATACTCCCAAGTAACACAAACAACAACATCCCGCTTAGCTCGCTCAGCCAATCACAAGACACTTCATATACAATAAATATTCTCACTTTTTGATTCAATTTGACTCAAAGGCATTACTGTTAACTATTGATACTGTTGATATGAATAACATGGAGAAACGACCAGTATAAAATATAAGGGGGAAACTGGGAATTTAATTAATAAATATCATTATTATAATTTGTATAACACTGCGTGGGCTTATTTCAAAATTTAATAGAGATCTTACCAACACTAAAAAAGCACTGATTACATCATAATCAAAATCATAATCAGAAACTTTTTATTGCCATGTATATTTATACATACAATGAATGTGTCTTGGTGTCCATATTAAGAACCATATTGGAAATATCTACACGGTACATTTGCCTTTTTACTTTGCAACAAACAAAGCTGCATAGTACTCAATCAATCAATCAATCAATCAATCAATCAATCAAACTTTATTTGTACGGCGCATTTCATACAAGGAAGTAACACAATGCGCCTCACAGTAGGAAAGAAAAGGGGGGGGGGGTTACAAACACTTGTAAAAGAACACACAGATTTTCAAGAGATAAATAAATAAAATAAAATAAATGTACTAACCGCACTGGCACCGTAAAGGACTACTCAGCACGGTCATCGTCAAACTAAGCTGCTGGGGGGGGGATTTACAAACACTTGTAAAGAGACACAGATAAGTAAATAAATAAATGGTACATTAATGTTAAATAAATACATTTTACAAGTTACAAAACACTTATAAAAAGACAGATTTTGCCAGAGATAAATGAACAGGAAATTACGTACTAACCGCACTGGCACCATAAAGGACTGCTCAGCACAGTTATCGTCAAACTAAGAGACAGCTGCTGGGGGGGGGGGGGGGGGGGGTACAAACACTTGAAAAGAGACAGAAATAAGTAAATAAATAAATGTTCCATAAATGTTATATAACTTTTACAGTGAGTGATAAACGAGATCAAAGAGGTAATTCTTAAGTGCATGTTCAAAGGTTTCAACCGTTTCGGCCATTCTTAGGTATTCTGGCAGAGTGTCCCAAAGGTTGGGGGCATAGAAACTATAAGCTGCTTCCCCATGTCTCTTTGTCCTGGCTTTTGGAACTGTTAGAAGTTCAGTGCCGGAGGACCTCAGGGATCTACTGGGTGTGTACCTTGAGAGCATGTCTGTTATATATACTCACAGCATCTTCTGCAATGCCATAGTTCCCAGTAGGGCTGGTGGATTCATTTTTAAACATGTTTAATACTAAGAACATAATAATCTCAACTCAATTGCAAACAATGAAAATGTCAGTTTTCCATTTCCTCTTAACCATCCAATTTCTCTTTGTTTTTTTAAATATGTTTTATTGATTTTCAGTTTTTATCCCACTAGGCTTCCCTAGGATACACACATGTATGAGGGCAATTTACATACATTTAAAACCTCATTCCAAACCCCACCCACCCACCCACCAATTGTAGGGTTACAGGCTATGGAACTTTTACAATATACTCAGGAGACAAAAATTACATTCAGGTAATGTAAAGCAATTTGGAAATGAAAATTAACAAAGTGAGAAGTAATGGCTAAAGGACAAAAAACAAAAACAGAAAATAAAAACAAAACAACAACAAGGTGAGGGGAAGGAGGGGGGGGGGGGTGCTCACTGTTGCTCTGGAGCGGATCTATCCTAGTCTACGTCGAGAGGTTCTTGTAAGGAGTCGTAATATTCTAGAAAAGGTCTCCATACTTTACTGAAGGTTTGGGAGGACACTCTGAGGGTATATTTGATTTTTTCAAGTGTCAGGAAATACATGACATCTTTGATCCAGTGGGGGAACGATGGGGGGGCGGGTTGTTTCCATCTCAGAAGAATCAGACGTTGAGCAAGAAGCGTTGTGAAGGCTATGATCACTTTGGCTTTATTTGGTAAACGGGTTTGGACTTCCTCTGGAATTAAGCCAAAGAGTGCGCAAATCGGGTCTGGGTCAAATTGAGCCGCAAACATCTCACCATAAGCTTTAAAAATACCTAACCAAAAGTTTGCAAGTTTAGGGCATAGCCAGAACATGTGCAACAAGTCTGCTGGCTGGCCTTTACATCGAGGACATAGCGGGTCAGTCTATAAATTTGGGATATCAATCCTCTAGCATTTGGGTTCAGTTCTAGGAGGCTGTCAATGTGAGATTTCAGGGGCTTATTTGGAAAAGAGTTAAATGTGTTCCTTACAAAGCTCCTGATCTGCAAGTAGCGGAAGAAATTGTTCTTTGGTAGATCATAGGTTTGCGATATTTGGGAGAATGAAGCAAACGTGTCTTCTATGTATAAATGATTAATTGATCTGATCCCTTTGTCAAACCACAGACCAAATGCGTTATCTGTGCATGAGGGAGTAAACATAAGGTTACATTTAATTGGGGAGCGGGTGGAGGCTGCTTGCAGTCCAAAATGTCTCCTAAACTGGGCCCATATTCTTATTGCGTGATTTACTATTATGTTTGTACTTAAGTTATTGCTAAGAAGAGGGAGGGCTGCACAGACCACTGAGCTGAGATGGTGCTGGTAGGAGGAGAATTCTATTTGCACCCAGTCTGCCTTTCCCTCAATTGGACTGTCATCAAACCAATGTAGTAGCTTTTGGATATTGCATGCCCAATAGTAAAGGAGAAAATTAGGTAAAGCTAAGCCTCCCGCTCGTTTTGGTCTTTGGAGTTGAATTTTGCTGATCCGACTAGGTTTGGTCCCCCATATGAACGAGATTATAATTTTATCCAGATTTTTAAATCAAGATAGGAATATTTTGAAAGAGATATAAAAAAATTGGGTAATACTATCATTTTAACCAGGTTAACACGACCCACTAATGATAATGGTAATGAGGCCCAGCGAGTCATATCCTGTTTGAATTTATTCAAAAAGGTAATATAGTTATTTTTAAAAGTAGAGTGGAAGGACCGCGTGACCTCAATCCCCAAGTACCTAATGCCATCCCGGGCCACCTTAAAGGGGAAAAGGCTGGAGGGGAGTGCCTCTGCTTCAGAGTTTAGAGGGAAAAGTTCACTTTTTTGTAAATTTAACTTATATCCTGATATTTTCCCAAACTGATTCAGGATATCTAGAATATAGGGAAGCGATAGAGAGGGGTCAGAGACATACAGCAGCAAATCATCCGCGTAAAGAGAAACTTTTAGTTCCAAATCACCCTGAGGTATACCCTTAAAGCCCCCACAGCGTCGCAGTGCCACTGCTAGGGGCTCAATGGCGAGAGCGAACAAAAGAGGAGAAAGAGGGCACCCTTGTCTTGTTCCCCGTCCAAGGGGAAAGTAGTCAGATTTAGTACTGTTAGAGATTACAGCTGCTAAGGGAGAGGAATATAGTAGTCTAATCCAGGCAGTGAATTCCTCAGAGAAACCAAATTTTTTGAGGGCAGTAAATAGATATTTCCACTCGACCCGATCAAACGCCTTCTCTGCATCAAGAGAGACCACTACTTCTGGGCACCCCGATGGGGCCGAATGGATAACATTGAATAGTTTTCGTAAATTTGAGTAGGAGTGTCGGCCTTGAATAAATCCTGTTTGATCAGGCGAGATAATATCCGGGATCACACTTTCTAGGCGTTTAGCTAGGACCTTAGACAGCACTTTAAAATCCACATTAAGTAGGGAGATAGGGCGATAGGATGAGCAGAACACCGGGTCTTTATCTTTCTTAGCTAGTAGGGATATAGAGGCCTGTCTCAAAGTTACCGTAAGAATGCCTGAGGACAGTGCTTCTTTAAACATTGCTTTAAGAGTTGGTGCCAGCTGATAGGAGAACTTTTTATAGAATTCTGTTGTGAACCCATCCGGGCCTGGTGACTTGTTGCTCTGCATGGATTTTATGGCCATGCTGATTTCAGCAGTTGAGATATCTGCACCAAAATACCAACTTGGGTTGGTATTTTGTTCCTCCGATACAGTAGGGATAGTCAAATTATCAAAGAAGTCACATGAGGGGCCGGGGTCGTTGCCAAGTTCCGAGGTGTAAAGGTTGGAATAGAATTGTAAAAATGCTTTCCTTATGTCTTTAGGGTTAGGGTCAACATTTCTCCTGCGTCAGAATGAATCATTGTGATATTCCGGGTGGTAGCCACTTGGCGGGCTTGCATAGCCAATAGTCTACTGGATTTATCTCCAAATTCATACACATTATGTCTGGATTTTAAGATGAGACGTGTTGCCTCGTCGGTAGATAAAAGATTAAATTCAGTTTGGAGTTTCAACCGTTCTTTATACAGATCTTTATTCGGGGAATGAGCATATTTAGAGTCCACATCCTGGATCTTTTGGGAAATTTCAATCAGTTTGGAGTTTTTCCGTTTCTTGATAGTAGAGGAACAGGCTATGATTTGCCCGCGCAGGTATGCTTTAAGAGTTTCCCATAACGTAGCTTGCGAGATTTCTGGGGAGGAATTAGTCTCTAGAAAGAATTGTATTTGGGCTGAAATGAACTTCACAAAATCGTCATCTGAAAGTAAAAGAGGGTTGAGTCTCCAGATTCTGTTTTGGGGGGGGGGGCGATTTGGGAGGTCTAAATCAAATAGAAAGGCACTGTGATCCGATATGACAATACTATTATACGAGCAGGATTTAACCTTAGGGAGCAGTCTATTATCGAGTAAGAAATAGTCTATGCGGGTATAGTTATGATGCACATTTGAGAAAAAGGAGTACGCTCTGGTGGTGGGAAATTTAAATCTCCAAATATCTGAGAGGCCACACTTACGCATGAAATTGTTTACAACTCCAGCCGATTTGGAAAGGTTCTGAGGTTTCTGGGATGACCTATCTAAGGTAACATCCAGCACAAGATTAAAATCACCTCCTATTATAAGCAATCCATTGTCAAGCTTAGGTATGGAAAGAAATAGCTTATCAAAAAAGTTACTGTCGTCGCAGTTCGGGGCATAAACATTTAGAAAAATCACAGGATGAGCCCAGAGTTGTCCAGTAACGATAACATATCTCCCATTTGGGTCGCTAATAATCTCTTCGGGATGAAAAGAGGTGTTTGTTTTAATTAATATGGCTGTCCCTCTGGCCTTTGCATTAAATTTAGAGTGGAAAACCTGGCCCACCCAGCCTCTCTTGAGAGCAGCAACGCTATTGTTACAAAGATGGGTTTCTTGAAGAAATGCTACGTCTACTGTCAATTGTTGTAAATGAGACATGACCCGTTGTCTCTTAACCAGGCTATTGACACCTTTTACATTCCAGGATATGAACTTGGTTGGCACATTAGTCACCTTATTGGACCGACTGTTCATAGATTAAGTAGGGGGATATAGCAACAGAGCACCAATGAAAGGGGTGGTGGTGGGGGGGGGGGGAGAGAGAGACAAAGGAAGATACACAACAACAACAAAAAACACCATAAGAATAAAGGTCTCCAGTCCTTGGTATCTAGACCTGTTAGCCCTACCTGTTGTCCTGTTGAACACTTTGTGCATAACTCTATCATGCACTCTAAACTGTCTTTAAGAATGAATGTAAAGGCAAAAAAAGGAAAAGATTTGAACTTGTGAACCGCCTTTTTTTTTTTAAAGAATTTACGGAGCGGTACCGTGAAAGACATTTTCTAAACATTGGTCAACACAACAAACAGCCGTTCTGTATGTTATGGGGTTAGAATTTAACAAGAGGAGATGATGTATACATTTAACGCTAATTAGATAGTAAGATAATAAAAAACAAGAACAAGTAGCATTGACTATGATCCCAGAGTGGGGATATAATATCCCTGTAATCTACGCCAGTCTTAATAACACAGATCTTGAGAGCGTGACATTTTCAACTGACCCAAAATGCTGCTTTTAAGTAATGCTTAGGACAGTTTGACATTCGGGTAATGCGGTTCAGTGACGAGTGTATACATATTCAGTTATATATGAACACGATCAGGTTAGTAATGTACTATTCTTAAGTTTTACTATTTACACAACGTGACGGCTTAGCACGCAAAAGTATTCACTCACCGGTTAGCCCAACCAACCTAAGCTAAGAAAAGGTAGTGTCACCGAAGTCCTTGTTATGGTTGCCGAGGAGTCTCATACTGCCGGTTGAATGTTCTGAATGTTCTCCAAGAAGGAAGCCGCCTCGCCCGGGGTATTGAACTCGTGCCTGGTTCCATCGACGATCACTCGCAGCTTAGCCGGGAAGATCAGGCTGAATTGGTAGCCTGCCTTCCTCAGCGCGGATTTGACGGGGGAAAAGGTAGCTCTCTTCTTAGCCACTTCAGCGCTATAGTCGGCGTAAATATGAATTTCCGAGCCCCTGTAGGACAAGGGACCTTTCTCTCGTGCCAGCTGCATAATGCGTTGCTTCGTCTGGAAGTGATGAACGCAGGCGATGAAGGGCCGGGGCGCGCCGTCCGCTCTCCTCTGGATAGCCACCCTGTGCGCTCTGTCCACGGCTAAGATACGGGGGAAAGCGTCCGCGCCGAATAATTCCTCGATGAAGGATTCAATGAAAGACGTTGGTTGGGTGCCCTCCGCTCTCTCGGGTATGCCTGTAATACGGATATTGCATCTCCGTGATCTGTTCTCGAGGTCGTCGACCTTAAACTTCAGTAGCTCGTTCTCCTTCACGAGACTGCCGACCGCGGCCTCCAGTGTAGCTATTCTCCCCTGAAAATCGTTCATTGACGTCTCAATGGCTTGAATTGTCTGGTCGTGTCTGGCAATAGTGGCGTGGTTGGCTGAAATTTGAGCTGTCAGAGTGCTGATTATCCGCTCCTCCATACCGGCGAGTAGTTTCTGCATGTCAGCGAGGGAGAGCGCCGTGCCGTTGCCGTGGCCGTCTCCATGTGTCGTGTCGCCGCTAGCTAGGTCCGATGCTAGGTCGCCATCGTGGACTTGCTTACTCTCGCTTTCGGGTTTTTTTCCTCCTCTGGCTGCGTTGGGTTTAACCATATTGAACTGAATACAGTGTACCCTTTATCAGAAGTACGTTTAAGAAGCTGGTTCTTCAAGTTTGCATTGTAATTATAAAAGCAAATGCCAAATAAATGTAAAATAGTGACAGAGCCCTTCCGACGAGCTGCCTACTCCGCCATGCGCCAAACCGGAAGTCCCAATTTTTCTTTGTTAAACGTGTATTTACCAGCTTGTCCTCACTCCTACCCCAGGTCAGTGGGGTAAAGTCTTCCTGAGGTCCACTATGAGGACTGGGACCAGCTTCAGTCTCATCCAAATTAAGGACAGACTACATGGTGAGTTTGGTCTCAAGGGGTCCACTAGTAGAGGACTTCTTTGCCATGAGAGGAAACACCCGAAACCGGTTCACATTCCTTTTCCCCGTAAGTCTCAGTGTGCAGACAGATGGCGTCTGGTGTGCGGTCAGAAGGCGTGCGGCCAGCGCTCTGCCTACGCCACGGCAGGGATGAAATACTGCAGCGACACATCTTCATGCAGCAGAATCAGGTGGACAACCCTCTCATGGACGATGTATGGGGGTCCAGATCAAAACAGGATTTAACCAGTGATGGAACATGCCGTCAGATACTTCAAGTCAAACAAACACAACCATCTATTAATGTATATACAGTGGGGAAAAAAAGTATTTAGTCAGCCACCAATTGTGCAAGTTCTCCCACTTAAAAAGATGAGAGAGGCCTGTAATTTCCATCATAGGTAGACCTCAACTATGAAAGACAAAATAAGGAGAAAAAAAAAAAATCCAGAAAATAACGTCTGATTTTTAAAGAATTTATTGGTAAATTCCTGGGTACAATAAGTATTTGGTCAATACCAAAGCAGCTCGGTGTGAAGAAATCAACTGTGGGAGCAATTATTAGAAAAATGGAAGACATAGAAGAACACTGATACGTTGATCTGGAGCTCCACGCAAGATCTCCCCCCGTGGGGTCAGGATGATCACAAGAACGGGGAACACGACTCCCAGAAGCACACGGGGGACCTAGTGGATGACCTGCAGAGAGCTGGGACCACCGTAACCACGGATACCGTCGGTTACACACTACGCCGCCACAGACTCAAACCCTGCAGTGCCAGAGGACAGGTCCAGGCCCGTCTAAAGTTCACCAGAGAGCATTTGGATGATCCAGAAGAGGATCGGGAGAATGTTTTATGGTCAGATGAAACCAAAATATAACTTTTTGATAAAAAGTCAACTCGTCGTGTTTGGAGGAGAAAGGATGCTGAGCTGCATCCAAAGAACACCATACCTACAGTGAAGCATGGGGGTGGAGACATCATGCTTTGGGGCTGTTTCTCTGCAAGGGGACCAGGACGACTGATCCGTGTAAAGGAAAGAAATGGGGCCGTGTATCGTGAGATTTTGAGTGAAACCCTCCTTCCATCAGCAAGGGCCATGAAGATGAGCCGTGGCTGGGTCTGTCAGCAGGACAGTGACCCAACATACACCGCCCGGCAGCGAAGGAGGGGCTTCAGAAGAAGCATCTCAAGGTCCTGGAGTGGCCTAGCCAGTCTCCAGATCTCAACCCCATAGACAATCTGTGGAGGGAGTTGAATGTCTGTGTTGCCCAGTGACATCACTGCTCTATAGGAGACATCACTGCTCTAGAGGAGCTCTGCATGGAGGAATGGGCCAAAATACCTGCAGCAATGTGTGGAAAGCTTGTGAAGACTTACAGAACACGTTTGACCTCCGTCATCGCCAACATAGGGTAGATAACAAAGGATTGAGATGAATTTTTGTTATTGACCAAATACTTATTGTACCGAGGAATTTACCAGTGAATTCTTTAGAAATCAGACAAAGTTATTTTCTGAATTTTTTTCCTCATGTTGTCTCTCATAGTTGAGGTCTACATATGATAGAAAGTACAGGCCTCTCTCATCTTTTGAAGTGGGAGAACTTGCACAATTGGTGGCTGACTAAATACTTTTTTTCCCCACTTTATCTCCCAGCTACAGCAAACTTCATTCTGGAGTTTCTTTAATTTTATAAAAGACATTTTAGATCTCATGGTAGAAATTTGGATCCTACAAAGAAATCAGAACCTGCAGTTGATAAATACAAAAGATATTTATTCCACTCAGCTCATGTTAATCCAGTTCACTGATCATAAGACAAGATATTTTCCTTCTTTTTTCAGTGCTGAGGTTATGATGACCATATGAATAGAATTGGCTGGAGGAGGGGCTTACTGCACATGACCTTGCTGGGGTTGACCTGCTGTCCCATGAGGAACTGCTGCAGCTTCCTGATGTCCACCCGGGCCTGGACCATGGCCTCTGGGTCCCTGCTGTGAGAAGGACCACCATCCTGGGAGGCGTCATCGCCTGGAGGGAGGAGGGAGGAGGGAGGAGGGAGGAGAGACAGAATGTGTCCTCATCCTTTCTGATAAGAGGTCCCTCTGCAACACGTTGAGGTCCCTCTGCAACACCCCCATTGGGAACGTTGAGAGCTCCAAAATGTCCAATCAAACAGAGTCGAAAACGCATCTGAGGTTATGAATTAAGTTCATCTATGCCCTCGTGTTGTTATCGTTGGAAAAACTTGTCGTTGATCTTAGAGTTCATGTGGACGTTTGTGCCGAATTAAAAAAATTGGACAAAAGGAAAACTAGATGCTTGAATACAATATGACGATTGACAATGAGGACATTAAAAACCTCTTTGCCCATATTCCCTGTAAACGCCGTTCTCATGGAGCATTGACAACAAACGGATAGCAGACTGTCGCGCTCATGGCTAGCGCAAGCTACAAACCAACTTAAACGTGGTTATAATGTCTAATTTATTATTTGTTGACCTACTTTTATAAATGCAAGACTTGCAATCAACGTTATGGTACTAATCTGAGTTGGGGCTGCTCTTGTTATCATCGGTCTCCACGTTTTCAGGGTGACCAGTCTTTTGCAGGTATTTTTCATTAATCAGAGTATTGGACCAAATAAAACACGTTGTGCATGAAGAGTCAGGGCGACGCTCACCTTCATCCTCAGGGAACCATGAACGCCAGACCCAACGTCAACATGAAACCATCTGCAGTAAAGTTCATGAACGTCTGCGACACACAGAGAGATAGACAGACAGAGAGATAGACAGACGGGTAGAAAGACAGGCCGACAGAGACAGGCATTTCATTTTAAACTCATGTGGATCTGGGTTTTGCTTCAACGAACCAAATCTGGACTTGAGAGACGTTTGGAGGATCGTGATCCTACCAGGAAGTTGGAGAGGTTCTTCATTCTGTCCACGTCGTTCTTCATCGTCTTCAGAGGAGGCAGGTAGACGCTGACCGGCAGGGACGAACGGAAAACGGGTCACGCGTCCTGCGTTCGATCGAGAGCGCGAACGCCGGCCAGAGACGTCACTTACATGGAGGTCCGGCATGCTGGGTTCTTTGAACTCGTGCCAGAGCCTCCGGGGGACGATGTCCACCGGGACGTCGTGGGTGACAACCCGACTGGTGCTGGTCATGGTGGGCTGGACGGGACATCGCTCCATTAGCTCTCAGACCGGACAAAGCTCAACACTTGATGCAGTTCCCCTTTAACGCCTCGAACCCGTCGGGACATTTACCTTTGTCCAGCTAAACCTTTAAACAAGTTAAACAACCTTTACTTTCAGGCAATCATTTGCTTTATTGAATTAAATAACCGTTGTATGTCTGGAGCCCAGGAGCATACTTTTCTCCCAGGATGCTTTGCAATCGACCTCCTCCGTGCTCATTTCTACGGTCTCACCAGCTCGGCGGCAATGGTGAGGCAGGTTCTCTGGTGTCACCTCCAGACAGATCTCGTTGTCCTCAGAGGACACGCCCTCCACCTGGTACTCATCGAAAACATTGGTCTGCAGGTAGCACAGACACACCCAGGAACAGCTTTACACATGTGAGGCCGCGCTGCCTTCTGTGCCACATTTCATCCTTAATTCAACATCTAAAGCTGCCGGCGGGACTCGAACAGACAGCTTCACTGACGGAGTAAGAAAAGGACCCCAACCTGAGACAGCTCACACCACATGCCGACGCCCCCGTTGGCCACTTTACCGGACAGGACGAAGAACATTTTTATCCGGAGTCAGTCGCAGGACGCACACCGTGGTCAGCTTTGAGATGGTGGTGACGACTCCTGGAGACACAGGTAACAATCAACTGCTCTTAGTCTTTCCACCAGGAACACACAGCGTCTTATTCTATCGCACCTTCTAGAGCAGGGGTGGTCACACTTTTTCAGCATGCGAGCTACTTATAATGTGACCAAGTCAAGACGATTGACCGACGGGGACGGGGGACGGGGGGGGGGTGCTAGTGACTTTTTCTTTGCTCCGCCCCGGTGTGCAAGCCAGCGAAGTTTTGCGGCGCACAAGACGGCGAGCAGAGGACTGTTATCGCGACACGAAGAGACAGAATGACACGCTTCTGCTGTAATCTGGCGCTATAGAGAAAGTTACAGGGGGCGGGACAATTTATTTTTCTTTCATGCGATTTATCAATACTACGCCGCGATCGACCAGTCGATCACGATCGATCTGGTTTTGTTATGTTCTTTTCTTTGGTGCCACTGACGTCCTTGTTGGTCCCTGTGTTGCTACTTGTTAATAAATACTTTTATCATAACTTTGTGTTCTGAGTTGGTGTGACTGCATCCTCATTTACGCAAACCCGCTGCCCTTATGTTGCGTCCCACTCTGAGCCAGTTGGAGTTGTAACAAGTCTGAAGAAAAGCTTTGATTAAACTCGTTAAAAAACTAACACAAACACAGTTTTCACAAACCAGTGCTGTGAATAATGAATATCTTCACACATTATTGTTTTAAAACAATGTTCAATCTTAAAATCTCTTGTTTTCAGTTTGAGTTTGAATACTATTTGAGAAACTCAAGAATTATATATAACATATTAATACATTTCATATTATATTATATCACATTATACTATATTATATCATATTGTAATATACAATATTACATCAAATTATGCTATATTATATCATAGGATATTATATTATAATATATTAAATTATAATATATTATATCACATTAAATTATAATATAACTCAATATATATATAAATTATAATATACTCTTCATAACTGGATCCTGTACACTTCACTTGTTTTTATGTTGATGTTCTGTTTTAATGTTGTTTTTATCTCTCATACTTTTATCCTGTTCGATTTCATTGTAAGGTGACCTTGGGTGACATGAAAGGCGCCTCCAAATACTATGTATTATTATTATTATTATTATTATTATTATTATAACATTTTATAAAATATATTACATTATATCATATAATAAAATGTTATATTATATCATATAAAATACTATTGCATATCACACCTCATTATCATACGTATCATATTATAATAAAATACACTAATACTTCTTTCATAATAGAGAACTTTGCTATGTTTCAAAAAAGATCTGTGATGATTGACAAAGTAATCGATTAGAGCAACTATTGTAATAATTAATAATCAGCTGGACTGACTTGCCAGCAGAGGAGCAACACCTGTGGACTCCTGAGTTCACGTCGTAAACCACATCTCGATCCATCTTCACAGAATATTAATAAACTATTGTGAGCTCAACAGAAGACGGAGCGACTTGTCATAACAACTCAACCTCATAACGCGAGTTTCCTGGCGGAAGTCTGGTGAGATCCCCGGTTGGCGCTAGAAGAAGCTCACGCGACTTACGGGTGAAACGGTTGAGACACGCGACGTCGAGGATTCTCCCGCGAAGCTTCATGTTGACTCGTGGCGGTTCCTGTTGACTCGGAGTCACTGCGACGCGGACTTCTTCTGGCTGGGCTTCGGGCGGAGGGTTGTTCAAAACGCGATGCGTTGGTTTGTTTGGTCCGTCCGTGTCAGAGGTCCGACGGAAGCAGCAGCCAGCATCGTTTGTTTGGTTCGTCCGTGTCAGAGGTCCGACGGAAACAGCAGCCAGCACTTACAGTTCCGGTGGATATTAACAAGCAGTCAGCAGAAAAAATACGTACATCATTTAATTGACCTCTTGGCTCTGGTCAAACAAACACAAGTGTTTTAGTTTTAAGTGAATAAGTTGGCATGTAAACAAAACCTAAAGTTAGTCTTCGTTTTTATTATAAAATCCTTTCATGATTCGGTAATTTTTTTTCTGTTTTGTTTTTGTAAACAACAGATTAATTAACACAGAAACGTAGACCTCTATAATTAAGACATGTAATGTATCCTACAGTGTAGGCGTTGACACATATACTTTTTCCTTATGCCAACTAAATCTTGAATCTTACCTTGGAGAAAAGATCCCAAATTAAAAAATAAAAAGTAGATTAAACTTTTATCTGCAGTACAGCTATTCGTAGAATATGTAATTGCTCAAATATTTAAATGATCAATTCATCTAAATCACAAAAACCCATCCTCACCCTAGTCAAGCCGTGTAGAAACTTGAATATAATCTACGAAGCTATGAGGTGTTCAACATTGTGCTTCCACCACCGTGATGTACAACTGGATGGGAAGTAGTTAGTGCAGCTCCAAGCATTGCACTGACATCCTGCAGCTCCACCCTGCCAGCCTGAGTGGAGTAAGCTGGAGCCGATCCCAGCTGACATTGGGTGGAGGCAGGGTGCCCCCTGGACCGGCAGCCAGACTATCGCAGGTGCTGCCAACCCCGCTCGCATGTTTCTGTGCTGCCCTTGAAGCGTCCAGCTCTCCGATGCTCCACTTGCTAACCTTTTACTTTGTTTACAGTATAGAGCTGGTCATGTATTGAGTTAATTCTTGGTCATTGAAGATCTTTACCTTTCACCGTCCCCATTTTCTTGGCTTGTTGAGCATGTCGGTCTTAGCCCGATAGCCCTGTCTAGGGAAGTGAAAAAGAAGATCGGAGAGGTGGAGATGGCTAAAGTCCTGAGGGATGGAAACTTGTTGATAATATGTCAAATGGAAGAACAGAAAAATAAAGCTATGCTAATAGAAAGCATATGTAAGAAAATGATAAGTGAGAAAAGATCATTGGGTGAGAATCGAGGGACACGTGGGGTGATAACAGGTATTCCTGTTGATGAGGATCTCGAAAAACTCAAACGAAATATGTATGGGGGAGAAGTGAGCAGAATGAAAAGATTGTTAAGATCAGTTAATGGAAAAAGGGTTGACAGCTTATCTATTCTTATTGAGTTTCAGGGTTCCGTTCTTCCAGAGAGAGTTAAAGTAGGATGTATGAGTTTCCAGGTGAGGCCCTACATCCCTCCCCCACTTCAATGCTACAAATGCCAGAGGTATGGGCATATAGCAGCAGTCTGCAAAGAGAAACAGAGGTGTCCCAAGTGTGGAGAGGATCACAGAGTGGAGGACTCTAAGGATAATGTGCAGGATAAATGTTGTAATTGTGGGGGACAGCACAGGGTGACATATGGTGGATGTGAAGTCAGGAAGAGGGCTGTGCAAATCCAGCAGGTAAAAACAGGAAACAACATAAGCTATTCAGAGGCTGTGAAGAGAGTACAAGGACAAATGAAAATGAATGAGACACCAAACCAAGATGTAAGAACAGAGGCAGGTTTGTCCGAGGAATCCGATACAGCACTGACAGTGGAGAAGTTGATCCTGTTTATGGGATATGTGATCAATTGTACCGATCAAGCCAAAAACAAAACAGAAAAAATCAAAATAATAGTGAGGGGAGCGGAGAAATGTTTTGGTTTAAAAGGGGCATCCTGGGAGGATATTAATAAAAGACTTGGAGATGACGGAAAGCCAGGAGGCCCAGGGGATGTGACGGTATGATTGTACTTCAGTGGAACGCAAGAAGCTTGATATCAAATGGCCAAGAGTTTAAAGGATTCATTAAAAACCTAAAAGAGAAACCAGAAATTATATGTGTTCAGGAAACTTGGCTTAAACCAGCACTAGAGTTTGTTATTAAAGGATATAATAGTATTCACAGGGATAGAGTGGGGGATAATGGAGGAGGAGGAGGCTGCATAATATTTATAAAACAAGGAATTCAGTATAAAGTTTTGGGGAAAGATACACAGCTGGAATATGTGATAATTGAAGTTTGGACAAGAGAAGGAACGATCAGAATAGCAAACTTTTATAACCCATGTAAAAAACTGTCAATTGAGGTACTGGAGGAATTAGAAGTACATTTAGAAGGGAAAGTGATATGTTGTGGAGATTTTAATGCTCACAGCACATTATGGGGTAGTGGAAATGATGGAAACGGAACGGTAATAGAAGAGTTAATGGAGAGGAAAAATCTAGTATGCCTAAATAATGGAGTTGGGACCAGATTTAACATAAGAACAGGAACAGTCTGCTATTGACCTTACTTTAGTATCAGATGCACTGGCAAGTGTGAGCTCCTGGGAAGTAATTATAGGAACAACAATAGGAAGTGACCACTATCCAATAAGGATTGAAATAGGGCGGAATCTAGAAGAAAACGAGACAGAAGTACCAAAGAAATGGTCTTTTAGCAGCGCTGACTGGGAGAAATTTAGAAGGGTCAGTGATCAAGAAATGGAAAAGGTTAATGTCAGTGAGGATGTAGAAGAGCTAAATGAGTCTGTATGTCAAGCAATTCTAGAGGCTGCAAGGCAGTCCATGCAGAAGAAGGGAGGGAAGCACAAAAAGAAGATCGTACCCTGGTGGACAAAAGAATGTGATGAAGTAATTAAGTCTCGAAATAAAGCATTTAAAGTATTAAAAAATAATCATAGTTTATTGTATATAAAAAGTTACAAGCAAATGTTAGGAGGAGAATAAAGAATGCAAAGAAAGACTTTTGGAGGAAATTTTGTGATTCAATAGGAAGGGAGACCAAAATTGATAAAGTATGGAAAATGGTAAAAAGAATGAACGGGATTAAAAGAGAGTTTGGGTTTCCAGTCCTAGATGATGGGGAAACAACAGCAGTGAGAGATGCGGAGAAAGCAGAGATGTTGGCAAAAACTTTTGTCAACATTCATAGTTCAGGCAATATTGGTGAAGAGGGCAAAAGGGGGAGGGAAACTACAAGGGTGGAGAATGAGTATGATGTACAGCAAGAGGAAGACACTAATAATCTGCTCAACAAGCCTTTCACAAAAATTGAATTCAGGAGATGTCTAAGGAAAACAAAAATGTCAGCACCAGGCAAGGATCAAATCAGTTACATTATGCTAAGAAATTTAGGGGAATCATCTAAGGATATGCTGCTTGAGTTATATAATAAGGTCTGGGAGGGTGGGAAATTGCCTCAAAGCTGGAAGGAGGCCATTATAGTTCCAATACGCAAACCAGGTAAAGATCATACAAAACCAGAGAATTACAGACCAATAGCGTTAACGTCAAATATTTGCAAAACTATGGAGAAAATGATAAATGAAAGACTAACATATCACGTAGAAAGTAAAGGATATGTATCCAAATATCAGAGTGGTTTTAGGAAAGGAAGAAATACAACCGATCCGGCGTTAAGTTTGGAGCATGAAATTAGGAAAGCGCAGGTGAACAAAGAAAGTGTGGTGGCGGTCTTCTTTGACATTGAAAAGGCGTACGATATGATGTGGAGAGAAGGGGTATTAATTAGATTGTGTAAGTTGGGTGTTAAGGGTTGAATGTTTAGGTGGATAAAAGATTTTTTATTAAACAGATGTATAGAAGTCAGAGTTGGAGAGAGCTATTCGGGAAAGTATGGTATCGAAAACGGAACTCCTCAAGGGAGTATAGTCAGTCTGCTATTATTTTCCATAATGATCAACGAGGTGTTTAGTGAAGTAGAAAATGACATGGGATTATCACTTTTTGCAGATGATGGATCAATTTGGAAGAGGGGAAGAAATGTGGAATTCATAGTAAAGAAACTACAGAGAGTCATCTGTAAAGTAGAAGAGTGGTCATATAAATGGGGTTTTAAATTTTCAGCAGATAAAACAAAAACAATGTTTTTTACAAGGAGACAAATTGGTAGTGATATAAAACTAAAACTATACAACCACAAATTGGAAAGAGTTAAAAACTTTACATTTTTGGGTCTGTGGTTTGACGAAAGGATCACATGGGCTGTACATATTAAAAAAGTAGAGGATAAATGTAAGAAAGTGTTAAATATAATGAGATGTTTGGTGGGAAGGGAATGGGGGGCAGATAGAACTGCGTTGAAAGCCATATACATTGGATTAATTAGATCTATATTGGATTATGGGTGTGTGGTGTATGGGTCAGCAGCAGCATCATCGCTAAAACAATTAGATCAAATTCAATATCAGGCAATGAGAATATGCACCGGTGCTTTTAAAACAACTCCAACGGCTGCACTACAGGTGGAAATGGGCGAAATGCCTTTAGAGTTACGGAGAACGCAGTTGGCATTAACATATTGGGCTAATTTTCAGGGTCACAGTGAAGGGCATCCAACTCAGGAAACCTTAAGGCCCTGCTGGGAGAAGGAGAAGAGGGAGACAAGAAGCTTTGGATGGACAGTAGCACAGAAAGCTAAAGAAATGAACATTGACAAATTAAACTTCAGTCCAACAGTTCCATTGCCAGCAGTAGCACCGTGGATACTTCCTGAGGCAACAGTAGACGTGGCGTTACTTAAAAAAAAGAACAAGGATAGAGGGAGTACGTTTAATGTGCACACAATTCAGACACACATCGACAGTTACCACAGCTATGTCCAGGTGTACACTGACGCATCCAAGAATTCAGAGAATAAGGTAGGAATAGCAGTTATAGTGCCAGAATTTAATATTAAAATAGGTAAAATGATTACAGAGGGGGTATCAGTGTACACAGGGGAAATGCTGGCAATAATGTTTGCACTACAATGGATCGAGGACACAAGACCACTCAGGTCAATCATTTGTTCAGACTCCAGTTCATCACTTTACAGTTTACAGAACAGTCATTCAGACAGCAGACCGGACATCCTCATTGAAATGCATCAAACTTTATACAGGATTCAAATGATGGGTTTAACAGTGGTGTTGGTATGGGTTCCTGCACATGTGGGGGTTAAAGAAAATGAAATGGCAGATAGAGTGGCAAAAGAAGCCGCAAAGAGTGGCTCAAAAGTGGAAGTCAAATTTAGTAAATCAGAGGCCAAGGGGATTATTAAAAAAACTGAGGAAACCGTCATCTCAAGGCTGAGATTTGGACACACTGGGTTGAACTGCATGTTGTGGAAAATAGGGAAACACGACACGGGAAGATGTGAGTATTGTGGACAGGTAGAAACCATCAAACATGTTCTGATCCACTGTCAAAGGTATGTGAGTGAAAGGAGACAGCTGGTTGGAAGCCTCGGCAAGGAGGGGGTACGGTTGGATATGGGGTGTGTGCTGCAAGGAAACTCCAGTGGGTGCTATAAAGCACTATTGCAGTATCTCAGAATAACCAGGATTATTGAGAGAATATGAGCCCTAGGTTATTTAGTCAGGTTGGTTTGTTTTGGTTGGGTAGTTATGATTTGTTTTGTTGAAGCTATGTATGTATATGTATGTATATGTATGTGTATATATATATGTGTGTATGCATATGGGTATGTATATATATATATATATATATATATATATATATATATATGTGTATGTATGTGTATGTATGTATGTATATATATGTATGTGTATATGTATGTATATATATATATAGGACTGCATTCTTCCATCTTCCATCTACGTAATATTTCAAAAATCAGGCACATCTTGTCTCAAAAAGATGCAGAGAAATTGGTTCACGCGTTCGTTACTTCGAGACTGGATTACTGCAACTCCTTATTATCAGGCTGCACTAATAAATCTCTTAGGTCCCTCCAGTTGATCCAGAATGCTGCAGCTCGTGTTCTCACTAAAACTAAGAAAAGAGATCACATTACTCCTGCACTAGCTGCTCTGCACTGGCTCCCTGTAAAATCAAGAATCACTTTTAAAATTCTTCTCTTAACTTACAAAGCCTTAATTGGTGATGCACCATCATATCTTAAAGAGCTTGTAGTACCGTATCGCCCCACCAGAGAGCTGCGCTCACTAAATGCGGGGCTACTTGTAGTTCCGAGAGTCTTAAAATGTAAAATGGGAGCCAGAGCCTTTAGTTATCAAGCTCCTCTTTTATGGAACCAGCTTCCACCTTCAGTCCGGGAGGCAGACACAGTCACCACATTCAAGAGTAGACTGAAGACTTTCCTCTTTGCTTATAGTCAGGGCTGAATCAGGTTTGCCCTGGTCCAGCCCCTGGATATGCTGGTATAGGCTTATAGCTGCTGGGGATGTTTAGGATGCACTGAGCACCTCTCTCCTCTTTTCTTTCTCCTATGGATGAATCTTCATCTCTCCATCACACATGACTAACTCTGCTTTCTCCCCGGAGTCCTTCTGACTTCACGTCTCATGGGGTCATCGGACCCTATGAGACGGCATAGATTCCATCTGCTGATGGACCTTCGATGGTTGGATCGTGAGTTCCTGTCGCCAGCTGTGCCACTGCCCTGCTGGGACTCCGCCCACTCCTCCACTTGGGAGGTCTCCAAACTCTCCATCGTGGAATATGCCTAAATATGAACTATTGATAAACTCTGTCAGATTCCTTGAATGTATTTTAACTCTAAATATGTCCTTCTGTACACATTACATCTATTGCATCTGTCCATCCTGGAGAGGGATCCTCCTCTGTTGCTCTCCTGAAGGTTTCTTCTCTTTTTTCCCCCTGAAGGGTTATTTGGGAGTTTTTCCTGGTCCGATGTGAGGTTTTGGGTCAGGGATGTCTATGTGTACAGATTGTAAAGCACTCTGAGACAAATTTGTAATTTGTGAAACTGGGCTATACAAATAAACTGAATTGAATTGAATTGAATTGAATATATATATATATATATATATATATATATATATATATATATATATATATATATATATATATATATATATATATATGTATATGTATATGTGCGTGTTGTTTTGTTATATTGTGTTTGATGTTGGTTGTTTTTGTCATTTGTTATTTTATTTAGTAGTGTTAAATATTGATAGGGCAAGTCTAGACATCCTGATCCACACTCCATACCAGTTGGTGGCGGTAATGCACCAAACAGTTGTTTGCCAACCGCCAATAAACCTCAAAGAAGAAGTTGCGCGCGCAAGCCAGGACTGTAACGCGACACGGAGTGACAGAAATGACACGCTTCTGCTGTAATCTGGCGCTATAGAGGAAGTTACTCGGGGGCGGGCACATTATTTTTCTGTGATGCGATCTACCAACACTACGCCGCGATCGACTGGCAGGTCGCCGCGATCGACCGGTCGATCGCGATCGACGTATTGAGCACCCCTGTTCTACATTGACGTTTTCGTTTGCTCTGATTCTTTTGGCCTTATACCCTATTAACCACCAGAGGGGAGCATATTGCTCTTCACAGCCTCGGTAACCTGGTCAAACAAATCATTATGGGTTGAATGGACATTGTTACTCAGAATTTATGGTTTAAAAAGCATTATCGGCAATAACTTCCCTTACTTTTTGTGAACATGAGTTTCTTTAAGTGTAAAGTGCATGTATTGTGAGTGTACTTTTTTTGTTACTTAAGTTTACTCCATTAGTGCGGAATGAAGTGAAACAAAAACTGAATGTGGTATCAAATCTCAAATGTGAAAAAAGTTTAGAATAATAAGTTGGTATGATTTTATGCAAGGAAACAATAAACAACTCAAACACTCTGAATATGTACCCTTTTCACATTTGTATTCCGTTAATCAGTGTTAAGAAAATCCCTAACAAGTACCCTACTTATATAGACTTAATGGTCTAACTCTAACATATGAACATTTTAATTGTAAAGTATTTATATCTCAAAGGGTCTGGCAGAAATGCTGTCAACCACATTTATAATTATAACTAGCTGGAATGAGAGTTTACTTCAAATGTGCTTCAGAGGGAAAACATTTCATTTTCGTGAAAGGAGCCCTTAAATTCACCTGGAGAGCAGCTGCTCTGCACAGAGTTCGCAGAGTTTCACCACAATGTTTCTATTCTTCTTGTTCTCTACTTTAATTTTAATTTATTTTAATGTTATGGCCATGATTTTTATTTCTGGCAAAGGCAGAAATGTATGCATTGCATCAAAAGTGTAAAATAAAAGAGTTTGAGCTCAAAGAGTATGCTCCTAGGGATGATAATTGAAAGTTACAGAGAAAAGCAGAGAGAAAAGGAGCGCTAGAAGGGCAGAGCATTAGCCAAACAACAGAAGGGAAGAGATGAGTCAGAAACCAAGAGACAAAAGCGCCGAGTGAGAGTCGGCTAAGTTTGCTGGTGTGGTTCAACATATTTCCTGTTAGTGATAATAATAGCTCTTTGTGTTCCTCTCTGCGAGAAGCGTGGGAGGAGGAACGGCGATGTGACAACGTGGGACAGATGCTTGTTGCTGTCACTATACCACTATAGGGGAAACAGCAACATCCCCTTTAACACATGCACACACACACACACACACACACACACACACACACAAACACAACGTCAAATGTATTAAATACTATGTAATCTTAACCTATTATAAGTGTTATTGTGGTTATAGAATAGTTATGGCAATTCTGAGTTCAGGAGGTCAGTGACGGTCTCATGACCTCTGTGTAACTGTGGAAATTGTCACTCATCCGACCTATGGGAGTGAAGTGGGATGTTGTTGTTGTGTGTGAAGGAGCCTCTGTCCGTGGGTCTACAGAGTAGAAGGTGTTACAGTGTTCACTGTTGTTTGGCGTAGGCTTACCGTAGGGAGACGACAGTTCTAGCCACTACACCACCCGTGCAGCCCCTGCTTAAATTGTGTTTTAAAAATAAATCATAAACTGTCTTGACTGTGCAGCATTTTTTCAGCTGTAAAAAGAATGGCAACATCCGTAATACATGTCTGGCCAGACAAACACACAACATTTTCTTTTGAGCATTCAAATATGAATTACATTGGAGGGATGGAGCTTTTCTCTGTTTTTGCAAAGGATGCAAGGAGTGATTTGAAGTTGTAGGAAGATAGATGTGTGTGTGTCGTCAGCATCAAAATGATGATCCATGTAATATTTGTTCAAGATGTGATGAAAAAGCAACGTGTACAAGCACAGAACCAAAGTGATCCAAATATTGAGCCCTTGGTGTTTAAATGTGGGAACTGGAAGCCACTACCAATTACGTTTCAGGTTTAGGCAACTTGACCATCGTTTGGGTTAAAAGCTAACAATTAAGCCCTATCGAATTGTAGAAGTTGTCTTTCAAAGTGAATGAAAGGTTATCTTGCAGCACAAACAATAAGGGAGGACATAGTTCTGAAATGTCAAGGAAAAAGCTTGACTAAACAAAGATGTACACAAACTCTGTGGTGGCATCCGCCATCTTTTATGGAGTGGTCTTCTGGAGTAGCAACATGGCAGCGGCTGACAGGAAGAGGCTGAACAAGTTGATAAAGAAGGCCAGCAGCTTGCTGGGGTATCCTCTGGATACTGTGGAGGTTATGGGGGACGGGAGGATGATGGCAAAGCTCTCGTCCCTGATGAACCACACCTCCCACCATATGCATGACACTCTCGCAGTTCTGCACAGCTCCTTCAGCCATCGGCTGATTCACCCCCGGTGTCTGAGGGAGAGGTACTGGAAGTCCTTTCTTCCTGCTGCAGTCAGGCTGCACAACTCACTGCAGTAGATCACTGGAGATCCTGACCAACTCAACACTTTACTCAGCACTTTACTTACTTTACTTTATTCAACACTTTACTTTGTTTTCCCCATGTAGTATCTTTTATTTTTATTGATGCTCTAATGACACCCACTGCTGTGAAATGTTCCCACTGTGGGACGAATAAATGAATATCTTATCTTATCTTAAATCATCATCATCATACTGTACAAATGCAACAACAATGAGAAACCTACCTGCCTACAGTATCATGTCTACATACCATCCACCTTCCCACGTATACCCACCACACTCCACCTGGATAATTTATTCATAAACTGACCCCAATAATAGATCCAATATAATAATTAGCTTAGGCAATAAGAGATCATTTCTCCTCAGGTGAATACAATTATTAATTTGAACAAAAACAAAATATGTAAAAATGAATTCACTAGTTATCTTTCTTATTACCTTGTGACAGCATTACATTATTATCTTTAACAGTGAACAAAAACATGCACATCTCCAAAGAAATACAAATATATATATATATATATATATATATATATATATATATATATATATATATATATATATATATGCGTGAATTTTTCTTGGTTTTTGTCATATTCAATTAATGTGTTTATGGAACTTTATAATGCTTCCTTCTATACACATGACATCTATTGCTTCTGTCCATCCGAGAGAGGGATCATCCTCTGTGCTCTCCTGTAGGTTTCTTCCAAGTGAAAGTTTTTTTTCGAATTCTTTGGAGTTTTTCCTGATCTGATGTGAGGTCCTGGGACAGAAAATGTCTTATATGTACAGATTGTAAAGCCCTCTGAGGCACATTTTAAATTTGTGAAATTGGGCGATACAAAATAAACTAAATTTAATTTAATTTAAAAACACAACTTATTATTATTAATGATTGATGACCAAGCCAAAGCTTTAGATATGTTCTGCATACTTGGAAGGCCCAGAGTCTTGCTTTCTCATAAAGGCTTGCTGTAGACACGGCAAACAGAGCTGTGCACCAAAGAGGGAGAAACTAAATACAACTGAGAGGTTTGTGGGTTACCACTTTCATTTTGAGACAGCAGGTTCATATAGTGGAGTAGACTGGCAGACGTTACTGCAGGGCTGTATATATATAATGACTGGTTGTTATGCCATGTGCTGTGTCTAATCTGGTTGGTCCTGCAGGACACGTGACGGGTGACTGCAGAGGAGATTATTACGTGTACTTTGTACTTGCTTTTTTCACTTTCGTCCTTTTTTCATTGCTCCTGAAATAGCTGTGCCATGTGGGCGTGTCCATGTTTCTTTTTATTGAAGTCTCTGGCTTTCTGTTAAATCAAGCAGCTTCATGAGACAGGAGCTAACACCCAACAAGTCAGTACCACAACATTGTTTGCTCATCCAATCCAATATTTAAAGCTCTAATCTTAGCTTCTTAGAAGTTAGGAATGTGCGTGCCTGTGTATGATACCGCATAAATGCTACTGGAAATATACGGAGTCTGTCTTTTACACAAACAGGATGTTGAGAGATGATTTGACAGCTAAAAGTGGAGCCTGATTCATGTTCGATGCAACTGGTCAAGGTTATGAGAAACTTTGAACTGATAATGAAACGGTCTTAATTTAAAACTGATGCCTCTTTAGGACCTACATAAGTACACAAGAACACCAACGAGAAGATTGTTTTTTTGCCATTTTTTTTCTAGCTCATTCTAGGGGATTCTGAGGCGTTCCCAGGACAGCCGGGAGATATAATCCCTCCAGCGTGTCCTGGGTTTTCTCCGGGGTCTCCTAAAGAAGATTGTTTTTCTTTTTAAATTAACAGTACTTACGTTCCACATTTACGTTAATGAAAACTGTTTTCATACTTATTTTTTTTCCTGAAAGGACAACACAAGAAGCAACACAACAATAGAAGTTGTTGCTGTAGAAGACACATAAAGAAATACATGCTATTTAATTTCAGTTGGACTTTCACTAAATAACTTTAATTAATGCTTCCCAGAGGATGAACTGATTTTGATGACTATTGTGTCTATTCCAGGGCAAACTTTGAGTTTACATTTTTTTTGCATTCATACTTCTTAGTCACCACACACACTTCGCCATAAACTACAGGGAAAATGTTGTGTTTTTGTTCGTGACACAATTGCTGACCAGATGTGAGAAGGAGTGGTCCGTCTACACTGCAATGAGGAAGTTAGTCATAATGTTCTGGCTGCAGTCATGTAGTCAGTGAAACTTGATCCATGTATGTACAACATGCTAAAACAGCTTTGTGGTATCTGGATTCAAGTCACCTCAGTAACAAAATTGGGCAAAGCAGAATTATTGTGACAAGATAAAATAGTTAATGCAGCCGAGGAGTGCTGTTCAGCCATGCTTTGTATTTTTATACTCAATATTTTGTCTGACTGTCTGTGTTTGTTAGAGCGTTGCAGTCAGTTTGTCTTGTAGTTGAAGGGAGGGTGTCATGACATAATACAGTAGCTCTGAAGCGCCAGGAAATGAACCGGACAGAAGCCTGAAGCGCAGTTCTGCAGGGCACAAAATCACTGATGACACAGACAGACACAGAAAAGCTCCACAGCTGATGCAGCACTGCATGGGTAAGTTGAATTATACATTTTAACAAGCATTTATCCAAGATGTGTGGCTTTATCTTTTCAGTTTGAAATGGTATAGCTGCAGGGCATCCAGGTCTTCTAAAGTACTCGCTGTTTGAAGAACGCTCACCACAGAGAGTCTTTCAGGTCGTAGTTCATATTAAACTAGTGTTCTGGCATCCAATCATTGCTAACGTCCAAGCTCACCGACAGACATTAAAAGCGTAATCAACAAGCTTAATAACTTCAAAACAAATACAGCGGAATATTTCTTTGATTGAAAATGCTGATTGTGCTTGAATAAATGTGATAAAGAATAGACTTCAAGTGCAAAATCTGTTAGTTTGATTAAAAACCCAAATGCAACAGGCTTAGACTGCCTGGTTATGGATACCAACACAGGACTGGTGGTTTCAACTATTTATTTGTTTTGCTTTGTGTTAAATATTGACACAAAATATACCCTTGTTAATACTTTTGATGAAGATTTTGCAGAACACTTCTGAATCGTCCCTCAAAGCAGCTTGCAAATGCTAAACTATGCTGGTGGAAGCAATGGGGTCACACTTGTGTGTTGATCTGTTTTCCAAACTATTTATGTATTCAGTATTTTGTGGTAAGAAGGTTATAAACTTCTGGTTTATATATATAGCTATATAAAGTGAGTTAGATAGCAGTGATGTCTATGAGTCGGGCACATTCTGTTGCTGTCCCTTTTAAAAGTCATTTCATATCATTACATGTCACCTTGTGGCATGTCGAACTTTAAAAAAATATTAAGTGGTAAAATGTATGTGGGGTTGGATTTAACTCATTAAACTCTGCAGCGCTATTTTAAAGGATTCATAATGTCATGAACCCCAATAGACTACTTTTTAAAAATACAATTTAAAAGAGCTTGAGCATGTGAGTTACAGAAGTCGAGTGATTAGCTTGCAGTGACAGAGTCAACATGATAGATTAATAAGTAGAACACAATTGCAGTGTTGTGTCAGACTGCAATACATCATTTAATTTGGCTTGGAAGAAATTATTGGACGGGATACCTGCCTGTCTGTCTACCTACCAACCTGTGCGCTCTCTGCCCTGAGCGTCACACGCTGCTAACTTAACAGCTGTGAACGCTGCCAATAGCCATGTTTATTCTTTCTATTTATAATGGTTTTGGTTGAGTGGTTTTGGGGGGAGGCCTGTTGCTGACTTAGTGACTTTCTCAAAACATTTTCACGGATAATTCATCAAATACCAACACTTCATCAATGGCCCTAAGCTTCAAACTACGTTGCTCTATAAACCTTTCTAGCATCTGTTTTGGACATTCTACTGGTTCCATGCATCGTGTCTTACTGTCTTCTCAAAATAAACAGAAAGCTGCATTAGTCATTTCAGATTTCATGGGCTCTCCTGTAGCCTAATACAGTTACATTTTAGGTCATATTTGTGGCCATGTCAATATCAGTGTGTGTGTGGGTGTGTGTGTGTGTGGGAGGGGGGGGGGGTGCAGGACTGAATTGTTCTATTCTTAAGGGATGGAAAGTCCCCCAGCTTCTTTCTCAGGTCCTCTGTGTCCGAGCCGTGCGAGGTGTGTTTGTTTGTGTGTGTGTGTGTGTGTGTGTGTGTGTGTGTTTGTGTGTGTGTGTGTGTGTATTGTTGTGGTGCAGGTTGTATCTGGCAGCCAAACAAGTTCTGAGAAAACAGGAAGGAACATGCTGCAGTCTGTTAACCAATGAGAATTCAGATCTTTAGGAGGAGGCCCCTTCAGGAAACCACTGGCAGAGTATCAGGGTTTCAGACCTCCAACAGACTTCCTTCAGACATCAGACCAACGACTCATTGTTCCAACTTCCCGTCCTTCCACTAATTTATAGTTCTCTTTACAGTTATTCTGTTCACATTTACTTCAATCTTTTCTTGCATTCATCTGTATTCTTGCTTGTTCTTCCATATGTTACTGGTCTAATCCCTCTAATCTTGACTCAGCATCTCTATCCACGCTATCTGTCCTCTCTCGCTTTGCTCATTTAAAAAGTATGGTGCTGCTGATGTCATGTCCGCTCCATCCGTGAGGAAGAAGAAGTCTTTTGCTCGTAGCTACAAGCCAAGTGTCAGGATATGTATTCGAGAACAGAGAAATGACATGTAAGTTCAATCTTCACTTCATCTGTTGTAATCTCTGATGTGCTGTTGTTACTTTATGTATTCCCAGAAAAGCCGACTGGAGGTTGTCCAGTTTGAACACCTGTTTGTAGGTTGGTTTCTGTCTCTATCTGGGATAGCTTCTGGTTTCACATAATCTGGCCTTTAGTGGTTCTTTGTTGTTGGGTACATGGTGGGCTTTGCAAAACTATTGCGCCAGAGTTTTATATCATCTGTGAGTAATAGTTTGATTTGGTAAAATATCTTCCCCTTTAAAAAAGATCAATGAAGCAACTGAGGGATTTCCTGTCTTTACCTGTTCATTGTGGGAAACATGCACATTTTAGTTTCAGATTCTCCTTGGTAAAGTTATTTTAAAATATTTTTACATTACTATTTCACCCTCTTGAGTGCTGCTGCCATTGACCTAAATTATTAATTTGACGGTTGCCATTTTTATAGTCTACGATGCTGAGAACCAGTGAAGCCTTTTACGAAGTCAGCTGGCCGGAAGTAAAGATGCACCCATTTTCTCACAACGCATCTGAAATAGTGGGAAGGTGAAAGGCACAAATACAAAAAGGGGAAGATAGGACGGCAACCTGGGCATTTTTAGGTAATTATTCTGAATAAGGCCTGATTCCAGGAGACCAAATGTGATACAACCACATTGCAAAATACATTATTACGCACACAAGTAGGCTGTGCAGTTGATCATATCCTCATTTTGGATGTGCCAGATGTTAGTGGACCTATTTCTGAATTGTAATCAGCAGGTTATTTATCTATCACACTGTGGGGAGTTCTCTGTGTGACCACCAAAATACCTTTGAAGATCCTACATTTAATTCTTCGCCTAACGAGAGGAAATTAGAAGGAGCCAATGTCAAAATGGAGTTTGGTTCACATGTAGGTGACATTTCCAGTGTTAGTGTTTGATCCTTTTATATAAAAAAATGTAATATCTAAACAAAGTTTGAGGCAGGTATTGGAACCAAATCAAGTTTGTGTTGTAGTTTTTCACTTGCAGGGTGTTTTTCAGGGTGCATACATTTTGAAGTGTAAGATGGTGCTCCAATTACGTCAGCTCTCAGTTGTCGCTACGGTAACTCCTCAGTACGGTTCATTTATGGTAAATGTGTTCTCATTCCCGGCCGTGTGTGTGTGTGTGTGTGTGGGGGGGGGGGGGGGTCGCATGACTGACTGGTTAGGTTTCAACGAGACAATTCAATGTAATAAAATTTAAAAAAACATCATCGTCCTGTTGAGACTCCGCCCACTTCTCTACCTCCATCTGCCTGATGGATCGTGGAGGTCTCCATCATGGAATATGCCTACTATGAACTATTCATACACTCTGTCATATTCATTGAATTTATGTTGACTCTAAAACTGTCCTTCTGTACACATTACATCTATTGCACCTGTCCATCCTGGAGAGGGATCCTCCTCTGTTGCTCTCCTGAAGATTTCTGAATTGTTAAAATCATTTTTAGTTAAAAGACGATCAGATAAGAAGACAAGACGTGAAATAATTATAACAATACAAATCTGAGTGGACATGGAGGTCTCTATATATGTGCACAAAGATGTACTTGTGGGAATAGAACCATTGTTTGCATTTACAGGTGCACTGTAGGTGTCGGGGACATTTGGCATGTAGAACTTAGCACAGACCCTTTTTAGAGTGGAGCAGAACATCATTCCCATTACAGTAACAGTGGAGGAATTTAGGTCAGCAAAACACAACAATAATGTAAGAAGTTAATTTCTTCCAGTGTTTTGTGCTTGTACTTAGGCTGTAGACAAAATATGTCTTTATTCACCTTGATGAGGCATTTCTCACACATGCATACATCTATTATGTCATGGAAGGAGGAAATGGCAGCAGTCGACAAATAGGTGATGTTACGTGGATCTATAATGATGAATGTATCTAATGCATCTATTTTATGACTTTGTGAATCAAGTCAGAATCATCTAGTCCACCATAACTAAGAACATCTGAACTTACAGGATGTATTATATTTTTATATAATTAAATGATGTTATGCTTAACAGTTTGTTGTCAGGGGACTGCGAGTCGTACTGTTCTCTGTCGTCAGCTGACCAAGCTGCTTTTAACTGTTTCACCCTCGGGGAGTCGTGACTGATCGAATAATACAAACATGCCTGGTGTTCTCCTCGAGGGACGGCAGATCAATGAGCTCCACCCTTCCCCGTTGTCTAAATCCCTGTCAGCAGTGTTCACTGGTTATCAGTACACATGATAGCCTCTGTTCTTGAAGTTCGTACACGCACGCACACACATAAACACACACACAAACACCACACACAAACACACACACACACACACAGTTCACTCAGGGGTCAAAAACAAGCAGCAGCTTGTGTATTTTTCTTTTTTTACACAAAGCCTGACGCAACATTGCACGTTTGGCCAACAACTCGAAATGAGTGTTTGGTGGGAGCAGGGTGTAACTGTAAGACATGTGTGAAATCGCTTGTTTGCTGGCCAGATTGGTCAATTGATTTTGATTGCATATTCACATCCAAGTGACTTGTTAAACAGCTTGAACATGCATGCTAAAGTTCACTCAAATTTAAAACAGAAAGGGGATTGGCCTGATCCCTGTTACGCCGTGAGTGGTACACACTTACACTGGCTTTGACAAGAAGAACCACTGTGTGCAATTACATCAAACGTCAGCCTGCCAATCACCGCATGTCAAGGTCACTTCACACGTGAGTGTGGAGAAGGCAGATGTGTTGCAGTGCACTGAGTAGCCAAACAACCTTCCCTGCAGATTTGTATCTCTCTGAATGGGAATGGATTTTGGCCAGACATTTAGGTAATTGTGGAGTTCCTCATTCCTTGGTTATGCACGCACACACACATGCACACAAACACACACACACACACACACACACACACACACACGTCTCTCTCTCTATCCCTCTGAGGTTAGTAGATGCCGTTGATAGACTGGAAGTAACACATAAACACATTAGAGGATGAAGAACTTCACTTGAGATGTATATTTTGATTACAGCTCTCTCTGTCACACACACACAATGTACGGAGCCAGTACGGAGAAAGCATCAGAGAGTGAAATAAAAAAGAGAGCGTGATTAGAGCAAGCAGAAAACCAGACAGACAGTTCCCATCTCAATGTTAGGTTTTTGATGGGATGCAACAGTGAGGACAAAGAGTCTCCTTCATGGATCTTCTGCGGGTGTTGGCTTCCGCAGTGTTAGCCTCCACACAGTCAGTCTGTTTAGGGAGAGCGCTGCCATTCAGAGCATCAGAAGGAGGTAAAAGAAGAACACTTCCACAGTTGCAATTGCTTGAGTTGTTTTTTTACTTTGTCAAAAAAGAGTGTCTTGAAAAAACTAATTGCTTAAAATTAGCTTGACGATTGAACACAACTTAATTGTAAGAAGGGCATTGAAGGTTTTTAGTACTTTCTCATGAACTACTCCTCTTTATCTTGAATATTTTGGGAACAGAGAGTTTGTGGGTTCGAAATCCTGTCTGGATCTTCAAATGTCTTGTTTGTCTTATTATATCCTGATGTTGTTTTGACTTCTGAGCTAACAGCCTTTACTGCTTGATCTGTCACACAATGATTCAATTATAATAACAACCACTCCCATCTTCTCCTCTGTGGAAGAACCATGTCATCTCCAGAGATGTGCTGGCCGGTGCCGATGCCCGCCATCGGGGCACAGAACCTCCTCACCATGCCAGGAGGGGTTTCGACTTCGGGATACCTCCACAAGAAGGGAGGCAGCCAGTTCAGCCTCATAAAATGTGAGCTCACAATACCCAGATTTACTTTGAGAGGACAGAAGAAGCAGTGCGTCCTGAGACTATGTTGTAATCTTCAATTATCTTGATGCCTATTGCTTGCTGTCTTAGGGCCACTGAGGTACATCATCATCCACAAGGGCTGCGTGTACTACTTTAAGAGCAGTACCTCTCCTGTACCACAAGGGGCGTTCTCTCTCAACGGCTACAACAGGTCGGTGCACGTCTGCTAAGTCTCACCTTCTGTAATTTGTTGTTTTTCAGCATCCTTCCAGACTTGAGTTTGTTAACAACCTGTGAAATTTGTTATCGCTGTATACCTTTATACACGTGGAGACATGTGGAGACATCATCAATATTTATAATATCCATGTTATCTATTTTATGTGACTGTACATACTATATTGAATTCATACCAAATGGAGTAGGAGGCATTCACTCGCACAAAGAGTTTCAGGCGTGAGCTTGTGGGCGTGTTGGCATTTGAATGTAAAGTATTCAAGCAGGGCTTTTATCTGAATCACTGTAAAAAAAAAATTGTCTGAGCATTAAACATTCCTCCTCTTCCACAGGGTTATGAGAGCAGCAGAAGAGACGACGTCCAGCAACGTGTTTCCCTTTAAGATCGTTCACTTCAGTAAGACACATAGGACATGGCTTTTATCTGCAGCTAGTGAGGATGAGAGGAGGGTGAGAACAACCTCTCTGCACATGTACTCATATGGACACCTTGTGAGAATAATTGTAAACTGCCCACAGTAGCTCTTATGCCTTCAATTAATGAAATGTGCAGCCATACATCAGCCATTATTGTCTCTCAGAGCTCAATACAGCGGCAAAGGTCCTTACTGTCCTCTTATCTGCTAAAAAAATCTTAATACTATGTATTGATATTTCTTTTATAGAAATGGATGCGATACCTGCGGAGGGAGATAGATCATTATAACGAGAGAAAAGAGTGCCACATTCCAAGGTAATGGCCCACTGTAGACTTTGTGTCACACTGTGATACAATTCTTTAATATTTAACACATTACGTTATCAGGGACATTAGCAGCTCATTATATAGCTTCTCATGATATTGAGTGTCTGCGCTGCCCAGGGAGCCAGTTATGAAAACAAAGTCAGGTTTTCTCCCCTTAAACCTAAAATAACAAAATCATTTTATCCAAAGTTTTAGTAATTTAACAGAAATACATTTTGAAAATCCTTCTTTTTTTATGTGATATGATACCAACATGTTTTATAATAGCCAAACCAGACTTTCAGTAGTTCATCATTAATGAACAGAACATTGCAATACAAATAAGCCAGTCTAGCTTGCAAACTGGCATTAAACATTTAAATGACAAACACAACTAAATTACTTTAGTATATTAATTCATACTGGCTACCTCAAAAACTAGCTTATAGCAATGGCGGCTGGTTTAAAAGAGCAGAACGGCTCATAAAAAAAAAGCTTTCAGATCGCATGTGAGCTATAGACATTGTTTATTTATTCAATGTCATGATCATTCAGCCAATAAAATCCACTTTTAACTCGATGTTCATACCTTTTTCTGAATATCATATGTTCACAGTGGCGGGCCATTTTCTACCTAGGCCTTCAATGCCATCTTTCTATATGCTAAACAACCAACTATAAGATATTAACCAGTGTTCCGGTCCGTGGCTTTTATTGTGAAGGAGCACATGAAGCGCAACACCTACAAATACATACCCGCAGAGAGCAGATACATAAACACGTGCATGACAGGATGCTGCGTCATTAACAAACAATTGTAGTCCACACCACCGTAATAAACCCAATGACAAGAACACATTTACAAGAACCAGCCACATTTATATATAACACAGGGCTCTCAAGTCTCACGCATTGAGCGTCTTAACTCCCGCACTCCCGCCACACATCGTATTTCTCACGCTTAAATAAACAGAACAGAAAAGCACCCCCCCCCCCCCCCCCTGTCAATACTTCTCGGGTCGCATCGCTCAGCACACAGATGAGCACACTAGCACTAGCGGCCATAGGTTATAATGTCCGTGTTTTCCTTTAACGTCCTCCTTGAGAAAGGCTTCGAGATTAAATCCGCCACCAAATCAGCTTTTCCTCCGTCCGCCATTAAAAGTTAAAAGCAAAACACTTAAACTGTGGTGACTTCTTAACTTCTTGACCAGCGCTAATCTATCACCTTCGCCTCTCAATTGAACTGCAATTGATACACAAGATTATGTCAATCACCGATAAGATCCCCATGTAAATCAAACAGGCTGTGCTTGTCGAGTCCTGTGTGAAGGCCTGAGATGATCTGCTCTTCTTCTATAGAGACTATGGAGCTAACATCGGATAAAAGCTCCCATTAAAATAGATTAGACTGGAAGCAGCGCTGCCGGATAGAAGCACAGCAACAGAGGAAGACAATAGTCAAATAAGAAAATTTAAATTAAGAAAATAATCTTTTTATTTTTTATTTTTTTAAATTTTTATTAGACAATAGCTTTAACTTTGTAATTATGTTTAGGCTTTCAGAAAAAGCTTAGCAGGCCCTGACGGCCCGCCACTGCGTATTCATGATAATATTTTCTTTGTTTCCACAGTAATTCAGATTCAGATACCGAGAGTTTTTATGGCACGGTTGAGAAGCCTATGGATATCAAACACCACGTTGATAACGCAGCTGATGGTGAGACCGTCAAAATGATTGCATGGACTGACACGCGCGTTCTACTTGTGCGTCAGTACACTGTGTCCTTCTTTCTTTTGGTGTGTAGAATATGGAGAGGATGACGACGGTGACGATGAAGACGACTATCTGGAGCCAGACAGCAACTATTTGTCGACATCAACCTCTTCAGGTCGACCCGCGGGTCCGCCCCCCTCCTATCCGCCACCCCCGGTGCCGATGTCATTCCATCTCCGTCAAAACTCCAGTCCAGGTTTCCACAAAGGCCCACCTCCTTCCATCCCACTGCTACACAGGATCCCAACCAGCCCACTTCCCAAAGAACCCCAGTTCTGTGTCCTCACTCCATCCATACTGAAGGACCCTCCCAAAGGCATGGCTCCTCCTCTCCCATTCGCCCCCCACCTGCTCAAGTCTGTGTCTCCCACCCCCCCACCTCCTCCTCCCCCCAACGCAAAGAGAACGTTCAGGGCGACATCCGTTGGGGGGCCTGGGAACGACAAGAGAGACTGGAGGCCTCTGCCGGGCATTTCAGTCAAATCCCCCATCACTCTGCCTATCTGTGACGAATTGGAGACAAGGATGGTCTTAAATGGCCCCGCCCACTGCTCCCATAACACTGGCGGGAGCCAATCCGTGGGCAACAACAACCACATGGGGATGAGCAACCACCGTAGCCAGCCAAGCCTACCTCCTCTGTATAACATCGGAGTGTCCTCCCTCAGACCTATGATGTCAGACTCCCTCTTCCTTAGCAAGACGTCCCCTAGTCACCCCCCACTGCCGGGTCCCCCTCCACGCTCTCCTCTGCTTAAACCTGGACTTCATAACAAGCCAGGGATACCCAAACCTCCTCCGCCAACAGCCAAACCCCCATTGCCTGTAGTCAAGCCCAGGCTGCCAGGAATCCCACAGTAAGTTGTACTCAAAGGCACAAAACATTCAACACTGAATTCTTTACAGAAGGTTGGTCAGGTTGAAGCTACCACAATAAGGTGTATTTACCTCCACATCTCCTCCTCCCCCAGAAGAGCGTCTCCGGACGGCCAGAGCTTCCGTTTGGCGGGAGACGAGACGCCCACAGGATTCAGGAGTAAACGAGACTCAGACAAGTCTGACGACGACTACGAGAACGTAAGAGAGACCGAAATGATATTGACCTGCAGGCCGCTCAATTGCTGCGCGTATAGATGTTGCTTTAAGCCTCCTGTAGTCTACAATATATATTTTTTTGTCATGTTGATGTGCACAAACGGTATCACTGACCAGGTGTTCTGATTACAACATCATCAAACTTAGACAAATCCAAGACCAAATTCAATGCTTGTGACTTAAGGCCTACAAGACAATCACATGAGAGGTCATTGTGAACGCTGAAGACAGGCAGAACTGTATACCTACAACTTAAACATATGTGTGTGTGGGTGGGTGGCTGGGGGGTGGGGGGAGAGGGGGGGTTGTGTGTGTGTGTCTCATATGGCATATATCTTAATCTCAAGATCTCAATAGACCTTCTTTGAGCCAGCATCAGTGCTCCAATGTGTGTTTAACCAGGTGTTTCTATCTGCAGATGCAGCTGCCAAACTCTGTGTTCATTGATACAACTGAAACCAGCTTTATAGAAAAGTAAGGCGGATACACTTTCTTTTATAACATAAGTGAAAGCTGAACTATCCCTGCAGCAGTCCACACAGCTCTGTTGCTTTGCAAAGCATTTCTGCCATATAGTGCTTTGTTTCATTTGACATTGTTATTTATGATGCGCCATCACACGAGTTGCTACATTGTGCTATCATTCTTATTTGCAGCATTAGTTCACCACAGATCAGACCAATAATGTCATTTGAAATAAGAGACACAATACTTAAAACTTATCTGGGATGTAAGTGGTACGTGTCTCAATCGATAACTTGTAACCTGAGATGATGTTTATATCCGGAGGTTGTTCAGAGAGAGTGCCCTGCCTCTACAGGATGGACTGTACTGCATCCGAAACTCAGGAACCAAAATTGCAAAGGTAAAAAATAATAATAAAAAGCTGATACTGTACTTTGATAATAATATGTTAAGTTACTGAGGACAGGGACAGGACTTCTCTCAACCAAGTAACCAAGTAAATGGGAATTCTTATATCTTATTTAGATTAGTCTACTAATGAGGGGAAATGCAAGTGTAAAGGTGCATTCGCACCAAAATGCGTGAGTTTACTCGCTCGACTATTTGCCGTGTTCATGCCATAGGGCACAATCACACCAGACGCACTTTTAAAAGCGGCAACAATGTGCCGGGCAAAATAGAGCGGTGTGCCTTTCGAGCGGACCTGCATGCGCAACCAACCGTTGATTTTGGGTTCAAGATGTTTAAAAACGAAAGGAAAGAGTACGGCGAATACCACCATCTATTCCGCGAATTGTGTCTCGATGGCGAGCACCTTCAGTTGCACTTCTGACCGAGCAGGAGTCAGTTTGAGTAGTGTTTAGATTTAGAATTATAAAGCTCTTCGTAATTAAATACCGCTAATATGAGGTTCTGGTCGGGAAAACCGGAAGGAAAGCCCGCCTCTTGTTTGATTCGATTGGCTGCATTGGCCGAGTGTGACATTGATGAGCGGTGCGCCTCCGCGCCTCGCGTCTAAAGTTGAAAATATTTTAACTTTTACCCGCACCTGAAAAACGCAAAAAAGACGCGCCGCGTGGCATTTAAAAGGCACGTCTGACAGGCCCATAGGGAATCAATGGTTTTGCGGGCTCCGCGTTTTTGAGATGCGCGTCTGGTGTGATTGCCCTATCGCAGCCACACGCGTCTGTACACTGACTTTTAATCAGATTTCGGTCCCGCAAAAAAATCGCTTCGCTTTTGGTGTGAACGCACCTTAAAGCCCCACTATTTAGTTTTTCCCTTGTAGGTATTTAATGTTTACTTCAGTGTCATAAATACCCCATATATGGCTCTTCCGGTGACGCATCCGGTGACTCTTTTGAGTTTGAGTTTAAAAAAGAAAAAATCTCCCCCCTGTAACTTTCTCTATCGCGCCAGATTACAGCAGAAGTAATGTCAGGTCCCTTTCTTAAAGACGTCTTTGTTCTTTTATTAAACTAAACGTCTGTTATTGATCGTCTCCACAGCAGAATGTCCCTCTGTCTCTACGTGTCGCGTAGCGGAGCAAATAAAAAGTCACCTGCGAACGTGGACTGGCACTATATGACGTTGCATAATCACTGCCAGAAAGCAGGTCGAAGTGCAACCGGGCAGCTACAAAATCTTACATAGTCGGGTATTTAGCCCACAGACCCCCGATGACAGTGGCGGAGGCGCAAATTGCCATATTAAAAGTCATTGTAGCTGCACAATTTTTTTCAAGCTGTTATTTTAAGGTAGGAATTGTTACATAGTGGGGCTTTAAGACAAAATGAGCGAAATGCAATAATCCAATATTTATTATAGTTCTGTTTTAGTCTGACCATCTCAATCTGAGGTCATACACAAAAGAAAAAATACATTTTCTTGTATCTTAAAAACTAAAGTCTGTGTTACTAATAGGACCTTGAACTGGATTCTTACAACCAATACATTATTTGTGGTGTGTTTCCCAGGTGCTGGTGGTGTGGGATGTCAGTATAGACAAAGCCAGGAACTATCGACTGTTTGAAGAGGTGAGCCCTGCTGTTAGCCTGCTGATATATTCATATGACTATAACCTTTTTCTTTGCAGAGATTAAGTAGAATGACGATGTGATATTCTACAGGGTTAAAGTGTTATGTTTACTGTGGGTGTTTTTTTGCCAGGAGGACCGTACGTTTCTGGACAACAAAGTCACCTTCCCCACTCTGTCGGCTGTGATCGAACACTACTATAGCCATCCTCTTCCTCACCACGGCTCACTCTGCTTGCAGAAGCCCTACACAAAGACAGTGGGTCTCTGATCAACGTCGTCAAACCAAAAGGGGAGCTGAGAGTCGGGGCCTTCCCTGCAAGTGAAATCCGTCTCCGCCCACCAGGGAGTGTGGCGATGAACTCGCTCACACAGATGAAACTAGTACGGGCACTCGGTAGAGCGCATACCTTCGCCGCAGCCACATTTTGGCATTAATTGCATGCCAATTGGATAAAAATTGGCCGCGCTATGGTAAAAATAAGATGTTGACCTTTTGATGACCTTGACCTTTGACCCGATCAATCCCAAAATCTAATCAAATGGTCCCCGGATAATAACCAATCATCCCACCAAATTGATTGCGATTCAAAGAAGATTTGACCTTGACCTTTGACCCGGTCGATCCCAAAATCGAAACAAATGGTCCCCGGATAATAACCAATCATCCCACCCAATTTCATGCGATTCGGTTTAATACTTTTTGAGTTATGCGAATAACACGCAAACACGCACTCATACAAATAAATACACAGCGATCAAAACATAACCTTCCGCATTTTCAATGCGACGGTAATAACTGTCACATTGCATCAGAATAGATTGTGCCTCTTACTGGGAAATGTCTGAAGCACAATGAGCCAGTGTGATTTAAATTGTCCTCATGGGGGCGCTGTGACACTATATGGCAAGAGAAAGGAGACGAAACATCCATCCAGCTTCATCTGAAATGGGGTTTTACCTGCAGTTCCTTTTGGTCTGTCCCCTTGAGCCCACACTTGTGCCTCTTGTGGAGAAGTCAAGTCCCTGTTTGTACTGCAAAAACCTGTTGATGTGACACAGTGTTTGTACTGCCAAATCCTATTGATGTGACACAGCGAGACCGTCCCACCACTCGTGATAAAACATTACATTTTTACAAAAAGGACAATTTACGTGGAATCAACCAAACAGTATTTCAATCAGAGAAGACCCGTTAAATGAAGTAAGGATGTTTATTGTTAACATGTGATGTGCAATTATGAAGTCTCAGAGTCTTTGGCGCTTGGACTCTACGGGGAGATTTGTAGTTGAGGGCCCGATCAGCAACGAGATCCCCCCGAGATCTAATATAATAATATATATATATATACATATTTTTTTATTTTTTATTTTTATCAGAATTCCAAAAATGCTCAAACCCACATTTGCCCAAAGGAGAGTAGTTTATAATGCAGAAGATGCTTACATTATCTGAATCATTCCTTCAGACAAGAATAATGCTCAGGCTGAATCCAAAATGCCGTGTGTTGTGTTTATAATAGACAGAGCTATAACTATCTTGTGGATGCTACTGCCAACAACTCGATCAGTATTTGATGGCAATATCTTTATATATTTCACAAATCTGAAACAAGCCGGTCTTCCTGACTACACTTGTCTCTGTGTAATCAATGGGAAACATATTTATTTAATTCAATTCAATTCAATTCCGTTTATTTGTATAGCCCAGTTTCACAAATTACAAATTTGTCTCAGAGTGCTTTACAATCTGTACACATAGACATCCCTGCCCCAAAATCTCACATCGGACCAGGAAAAACTCCCAAATAACCCTTCAGGGGGAAAAAAGGGAAGAAAACTTCAGGAGAGCAACAGAGGAGGATCCCTCTCCAGGATGGACAGATGCAATAGATGTAATGTGTACAGAAGGACAGATTTAGAGTTAAAATACATTCAAGGAATCTGACAGAGTTTATCAATAGTTCATATTTAGGCATATTCCACGATGGAGAGTTTGGAGACCTCCCGAGTGGAGGAGTGGGCGGAGTCCCAGCAGGGCAGCGGCACAGCGGTGTCAGGAACTCACAATCCAACCATCGATGGTCCTTCAGCAGATGGGATCTATGCCGTCTCATAGGGTCCGATGACCCCCATGAGACGTGAAGTCAGAAGGACTCCAGGGATAAGTGCGAGAGATGAATATTCATCCATAGGAGAAAGAAAAGAGGAGAGAGGTGCTCAGTGCATCCTAAAACGTCCCCCTGCAGCTATAAGCCTATACCAGCATATCCAGGGGCTGGACCAGGGCAAACCTGATTCAGCCCTAACTATAAGCTCTGTCAAAGAGGAAAGTCTTAAGTCTACTCTTGAATGTGGTGACTGTGTCCGCCTCCCGGACTGAAATTGGAAGTTGGTTCCATAAAAGAGGAGCTTGATAACTAAAGGCTCTGGCTCCCATTTTACATTTTACATTTACTGTGCAGAAGACATGCACCAAGCCCAAAAACTGTAATTGAGATTTTAGCCTCTCACAAGGGTTATTAGCCTGGATACCAGACCGAACTTAGCCCCGCCCTAAAGAAATTTGGTCGGGAAGTTGGGTCTGGAGTCGCTTCATTGGGGAGAAATTATTCTCCGGTCAAAAATTGACCGGGCCAATCAAATTGTCAGGGCGGGCTTTATACGATGACGGACAGATGATCCACAGTAACGTAACCAATTACGTCATCAAAAGGCGCTTGCTTCTTCCAGTTTTGCGTGCAGTTGAGTTCAACAACTATGCTTCGCTTAAAACACGTCACATACTACGTTGCTCTGATTGGTTGTAGCTCTATCCAATTGAGCGAAGAGGCATTTGCTTTCCTGGTTCGGTTGAGACACGCCCCATAATCACAGCCCAACGGAGCGGTCTCAGACTCACATTTTGACTAGAATTCTGAGTATGACATCGTCAGGCTATAGGGTTATGGTATGGTACTTCAAACTTCAATATGTTGTACTTTTTCTTGCAAGTTCTTGGAGGGTAGAAGACATCTATTAATGGTGCAAATTGTCGGATGATCATAAATACATTTTATTTTGATTCCTTCTCAACTGTTAAAATGTTGACATTCTTACTAATACAGTTTGCACAGCACTGACTTTAACACTGTAACAATATATATATATATATATATATATATGTATATATTAATGTTGTAAGTACTGTACAAAAAAAAGAGGTAAATATATAGTTTTCTATGAAAGTGTATAAAGGATTACTCAGTGCCTCCTGTTTTTATTTTATTTGTGTATCTAAATCGTGAGATTTACTTCAAATCTATAAAGTGTTTAATTAAAAAATCATGATACAAACAGACAGACATGCATGGACCCAAAGTGCAGAGCTGACACCATTCAAGGCCTCAGAGCTGAAGAAAGAAAGAAGAAAGAAAGCGCTGAACCGAACGTGTGCGGCCATTAAAATACACATCAAGACCACTTCTTATTGGTCTGGAACAAAGAGGGCGGTGTCTTCTCATTGGTTCTTGCTCGTCTGCTTTCGCCGTTGTGTGAATATTCATTAGTCCTTGTGGCCCGCCGATGAGAGCATATGTTGTGAAAAGTGTAGGAAAGGAAGAGTTATGTTTGACTTGACACTTTCCTTATAGCTTCTCCCACAGAGCTGGGGAGTGTGACACTCTTATCTCTTCCGGGATGGGACGCGGCGTCTCCAGGAGGTCTTTCTCAGGATAGTTGCTTGTGTGTGTGTGTGTGGTGTGTGTGTGTGTGTGTGTCAAAAGGAGGCCCTGTGGTTGACCCCAGCCACTTACTGCTACATCTGGACCGTCTCTTATCTTAACTGCGCTCAGTGAAGGTCTCTAGTTGCTTCTCCTGAGCTGTGAGTATATAGAAGTCTTTGTTCTAAACATCTCTGAGCGTGAGGCGTGTGGGAAGGGGTGGTGCATAAAACACTTTTGTGTTCACTTGTTATCTTCTTTGATCAGTCAGGCACTAGATCGCCCTGCTGAAGTTTCTGACCTTCTCAGTGACCCTTCCACTTTACACATAATATGTATGCACATCATAATAGGGTAAGCTAAGCAAAAGTATATATTCTTTACATGACCCCCCTAATAACTCGTCTAATGATTGAAGGCGTTTCTCAATTCAAAGTACAAGACTACAGACTTGTGTTCTTTTGGAGTCTGGTCTTGGGAGTGTGGTATTGGGAGTCCAGACTCCGGAGGACGGGAGGATAGGACAACGGGAGGAGGGTCTTTCTGCGATTGGAACAGCAGCTGACTTGATGACGTCACCACATCAGCTGTTCTTGCTCCTGAGTTTACTCTAATTATTCACTGTAAATTATTTTTTACAGTCAAATAAACAAAACATCCGAAAATTACATTCTGTGACTCAACAACAGTAGTATTTATAAAAAGTCAACTGTCAGTAATTTATTTTCTCCTCCGCTACTGTTTCCTGTTGCGGGTGAAATGCATTCTGGGATATATGCCGGCCAAAGTACGCACAAGTCTCCTCTGATGCATCCTCCAGAAAGTGGGAGGATCAAGTCACATCCGGGCATTTTGACCGTGCTTTGCAAGAAGCGAACTTGGAACATGTACCCGGGCTGAGACTGATGTTTCACGAGGACACAAGTAGAGGAAAGTACGCACAAGTACGCATATTGAGAAACGCTGTGAGGGTCCTCGGCTAGCCTCAGATGCCCACCCAGTGGGACGGGAAGCATGCTCACAATATGGCCTTGCACTTCAGGTCTTAATCCGCAGCAGAAAATGAAACGGTACACACAGTTAACACAAAGAGAATAGTGTCTATATATTGGGTATTCAAGGACACAACCATCAGGATGGAACTCGACAACTTTAATGCTCCTCTTCTCCCACGTACATTACCCATCATACATCAGTGCGCCATCACCTGGCCATGGCTGGCCACTACATCTCCCCCTTTTAGATGAATGTTTAACTGCTTTGTCAGAACCTCAAGATGGCAAAGTGCATTCAACAATATGGCTACTTTCCAGTTTCCTAACATATCTTATAACTTCTGGAGTTCACTCAAATCCTAATTAAAACTTAAAAGTCTAAACTGAGAAGCTAACAGAAGAAAGTATACTTTACTGTAACTATTGTATGAGATTACTCACTACATGCATTAAATCAGAACATAGCTTTTCGACTAAACATTTCACTTTTTAAACTGAACATTATGACATGTCTTCTGTTGTAACATCTTTTCTGTCCTCCGTAGAGTGTAGGTGTGTGTTTAGTGTTCAAAGGTCCAGTCTTTCAGGAGCCCTAGACAGTCTCCCTGACCTAGTCATTGACATGTCCCCTGGTGTTGGGGGCACTGGTACTTCCCTGAGGTGTGAACGGTTGCGTCGCAGCCGTCCTCCATCCGGGGTCTCCACCTCGTATGAGCGTGGTGTAGGTGCAGGGCCCACGACTGTCCCTCTGGTGCGTGTTGGTCCGATCCACACCAGCTGTCCCGACTGAAGAGGTGGCAGGGTTTGAGTGCGGTGTCTCCGGTTGAACGTTTGTTGCTGTTTCAGTTTCAACGCAGTATCTTTTTCCCTGAATTCTTCGAGATCAGGCCAATGTGGTTGTAGCTGCAGCGGTGACACTGGGACTGGTGTTCTGAGTCTCCTCCCCATCAGTAGTTGTGCTGGGGAGGTCCCATGTGCTAATGGAGTAGACCTATAGGCCAGCAGAGCTTTGTGGAAATCTCCCTCTTTCTCTAAGAGAGACTTAACAGTTCTGACGGCCCGTTCAGCCTCCCCATTGCTGCGGGGATAACGGGGGCTGCTTGTCACATGTGTAAAATCATAATCTCTTGCAAACTGAGAGAATTCATGACAGGAAAACTGAGGACCGTTGTCCGTGACTAGCACTTCTGGGCATCCATACCTAGCAAACACAGCTTTACATCTTGCAATAGTCTGTTTAGCTGTTGTGCCTCCAGGTAGGGTGCAAACCTCAATATAGCGAGAGAAGTAGTCTATCATGACTAAATAGTTCCCATTCTGCCATTGGAAAAGATCTGCTGCGACCCTCTGCCATGGTCTGCTTGGGAGGTCAGTCATGAGCAGAGGCTCGACAGGTGTTTGAGCTTCACGTGCACAAATCTCACATCTCTCCACCATCTGCTTTACAGCAGACGTGATGCCTGGCCACCAGACAGACTCTCTAGCCCTAGCTAGGCATTTGTTGATACCCTGATGTCCCTGGTGAAGTCTCTGTAGGATGTCAGGTCTCATGTGTTCAGGGATGATAAGTCTTTCACCTTTCATGAGCAGTCCTCCTCCTTCATGCAGGACTGACCTTTCAGGCCAGTCAACAGCAGCTCATGCATATCTCGTCTGTGTTCAGGCCAGCCGTTTGCAATGTATCGACTGAGACGTTTGCAGGTGTTGTCAGAGGTTTGTGCGCTCTTAATTTGTTCCAGCTTTGTCGGTGTGGCTGGCAGGCTTTCTACTACACTGTCCAAGTAAGCTTTGCATTCCTTTTCCAGGTCTTGCTCCGCCTCCGTGGCTGTGTCTGGAAGAGGCCCTCTGGACAGAGCATCGGCTGTTATCAGGTTTTTACCTGGGACATGGATGATGTTGAAATTGAATCTGAGCAGCCTTAATCTGAATCTCGGTGGAAGATCATCCAGTGCTCTGGACTTCAGGAGTGTTATGAGTGGCTTGTGATCTGTTCTTATAGTGAAATCTAGGCCGCTCATGTATCCGCGCAGGCGCTCACATGCCCAGGTCGTAGCTAAAGCCTCTTTTTCTATTTGGGCATATCTTGACTCGGCTTTAGTCAAACTTCTTGAAATGAAGGTCTCCACTCACCACCTCGCTGTTTTTGTGTTAAGACACCTCCTAGTCCATACGAAGAGGCATCTGCTGACACCATGGTTTCATGGTTTGGGCTGTATTGGGCTAACACAGTCTCTGACCCTAATTCTTTCTTAGTGTCCAGGAACGCTTTCTGTTGGGGTGCTCCCCATGTCCAGCTGTTCTCTGTCTTCAACAGATCGCGGATGGGCTTTGTCAAGTCAGGCAGGCGTGGTGAGAATTTTCCTACAAAGTTCACCATGCCCATGAAACGGCGAACATCTGCCACATCCTTCGGTTCAGGCATGTCACGGATCGCCTTTATCTTATCAGGGTCTGCTCTGATGCCCTGGGAGTTTATGACATGGCCCAGAAAACAAACTTCTGTCAGTGCGAACTGGCATTTTTCATTCAGAGTGAGCCCAGACTCTCTGAATTTCTGCAGTACCCTGTGCAGCCTATCGTCATGTTCTGCCCGGTCCTTTCCTGTGACGAGGACATCATCAGCATGACATAGCACTCGGTCAATACCATCAATCAGCTGAGAAATCCTCCTTTGAAAGTGCTCAGGGGCCGATGATATACCAAAAGGTAACCTCTTGAAGTAATATCGGCCCTCTGGTGTGATGAACGTGGTCAACAGCATTGAGTCTTGATGGAGCGGTACTTGCCAAAAGCCTGATGTTGCATCAAGCTTTGTGAAGACTCTGGCTCCTTCCAGCTTGGCCAGCGTCTCATCCACTGCCGGTAGGATGTGTCTCTCTCTGATGACGCTCTCGTTCAGATGGGTTAAATCTACACAAATGCGTAGTTTCCCCGATGTTTTCACAATAGGGACCATAACTGCGCACCATTCTGTTGGTTCTTCAACACGGGCTATGACCTCCATTTTCTCCATCCGGTCCAGTTCCTCTTTAACTTTGGCCCGGAGTGGGATGGCTACACGTCGTGGAGCCGAGAGGGCATAGGGTGGTGCATTGTCTTTCAGCTTAATTTTATATTCACCTTTAAGTTTACCTAGCCCTGTAAAGACATCTGCGTAGGTTGAGCGGAAGTGCGTCTCTGCATTGTCTATGCTATGGAGCTGAGGGATCATCTGCAGTCTGCGAATGGCTGGCAGGCCCAATAAGGGTGTGGTCAGGTCTCTCACGATGAACACCTCCTCCTCAATCTTTCTGTCGCCTCTCTGAATGACAGCATGCACTTGCCCTTTTACATCCAGAGGCTGACCGGCGGGGCCCAGCAGAGGTCTGCGTGTCACTGTGTAGCTGCCATATTTCTCTTGCGTGTATTCCGTTTCTGGGATAGCAGTCACAGATGCCCCCATGTCCACTTTAAAGCACATCGGGCCACCATTTATGGTAAGCATTTCAGTCCATGTAGACGACTGTGGATGGTCAACAGCTCCCAAATAATCCGCTGCATAATTCTCCTCAATGGATTCTAGGTTTTGAGCTGATCTGCACACAGATGCAAAGTGTCCCCTCTTTTGACATTTTCTACATTCAGCATCTTTTGCTGGGCATTCAGTCCATGTATGTATAGGGGTTTTGCCACACTTCCCACACTGCTTTGGGCTGGTTGAGGCAGGCTGAGGCTGAAAACGCCTTCCACGTTGAGCACTATTTTTCCCATAAGCCTGTCTCTTACTAATGTAAGACACTGCATCTATTTGCTCTGGTGAATCGGCTGACCGGAGAATCATTTGTTGCTTTTTTACCTCTTCGTGCTGCTTCACTTGAACTATGGCTGTAGCTAAGTCCAATTTTGGGTTGAGTTGCATTCTTTCAGACAATTTGGCATCGCGTATCCCGACAACAATCCTGTCTCGGATCAGCTCTTCACGCAAGACGCCATATTTGCAATGTTCAGCTAGCTTGTGCACTGCTGTGATAAAGTTCTCTGCAGATTCGCCAACTTCCTGACTTTGTTTATTAAACTTGGCTCGTTCAAAAATTACATTATGCACTCCTACAAAATGTCCATCAAAAGCCTTTTTTACCTCGTCATAGTCATTTTGTTTATCCTCAGCCAACTGCAATGCGCTCAGGACGTCGTCAGCTTTATCACCCATTGTGTAAAAGAGAATTCACTTGGTAAGCTTTGTCTTTTTCTTTCAATCCAGAAGCAAGCCTGAAGCGTTCGAATCTTTTAATCCATGCGGGCCACGAGCTTGCCTCGAAGTCGAAGGGTCCCGGTGGTGGGATGGTAAAAATGTGATCCATGCTGTGTGCTAGTAGCTTGCAGCTAGCTTGATATTAGCTTTCACCGTCAAACTTTCTCTCTAGCTCCACGCTTCACCGTCTTCACTCTCCACACCGTTAAACTGATCCGACTAGTTGTCTGTACCTCTAGACTCTATCTGTCGCGGGTTATAAGCTTCTGACACCATGTATTGTGTCTATATATTGGGTATTCAAGGACACAACCATCAGGATGGAACTCGACAACTTTAATGCTCCTCTTCTCCCACGTACATTACCCATCATACATCAGTGCGCCATCACCTGGCCATGGCCGGCCACTACAAATAGAACGGACATAGAAAATCTAATAGTTTTATCAACACGAGATGGGTGTCAACTACAGGCGGTCTTTGCCGGCCTACTAGTTATTTACCTTTCAGCAACTATTCAAATGTCTTTGACTCGTAATATTAAAATTATTCCACTTAGTATGGCTTTAAGTCGTGGGCCGTTTCTCAATCAGCGTACTTGTGCGTCCTTTCCTCTACTTGTGTCCTCGTGGACTCCTGAATCGCATGTCGCATATTGTGGCAGCTGTGGGGTTGGAGTCTCTAATTTGCCGTCGGCTGCTGGATGGTTGGTAATCAACTGCTCTCATAAAAGGTGCAGTTGAGAGTGGAGTGGGAAGAGTCAGCAAAGGTGCGGTCTGGAAAGAGAGGTGCGGTCTGGAAAAAGTAGGTTGCCAAATATCTCTAGCCTGACGATGTCATACTCAGAATTCTAGTCAGAATATAAGTCTGATACCGCTCCGTTGGGCGGTGATTATGGGGCGTGTTTCAACCGAACCAGGAAAGCAAATGCCTCTTCGCTCAATTGGATAGAGCTACAACCAATCAGAGCAACGTAGTATGTGATGTATTTTAAGCAACGTATAGTTGTTAATCTCAACTGCACGCACGTTGGAAGAAGCAAGCGCCTTTTTATGACGTGGTTGGTTACGTTCCTGTTGATCATCTGTCCGTCATCGTATAAAGCCTGCCCTGACAATTTGATTGCTCCGGTCAATTTCTGACCGGAGATAATTTCTCCCCAATGGATCAATGCCAGACCCAACTTCCCGACCAAAAATGTTTAGGGCGGGGCTAAGTTTGTTCTGGTATCCAGGCTAAAATATCTTAGTATTGGCGTCGAAACTCTGGTGCTTTGGGGGGAAAGCCACGGGTGAGTCGTTACAGCTATCAAAGAGAAACGTATTTCTGTCTACTCTTAAATGAGGTGTCTGCCTCCCGGACTGAAGGTGGAAGCTGGTTCAATAAAACAGGAGCTTGATAACTGAAGGCTCTGGCTCCCATACTTTTTAAGATAAGTAGACCCACATTTAGTGAGTGCAGCACTCTAGTGGGGCAATATGGCACTACAAGCTCCTTAAAATATGATGGAGCATCACCAATCAAGGCTTTGTAGGTGAGGAGAATATTTTTTAATGTGCTTCTTGATTTTACAGAGGTAGAGAGGAGTGGGCAGAGCATCAACAGGGCAATGGCAAAAATAATTGTTTTGAGAAGAGAAAAAGCTTTGAGGATGAGGATTAACTGAAGACAATCAGAAGATTGTAATTGAGAAAACATCAGAAAGCAAAACATATATAACTAGATTGGGCACTCGGTAGAGCGCATACCTTCGCCTATTACAAGATTGAGCAATGAATTATCATTAGTTGCATGTAGTCCAGGTCCTGGGGAAGATTTGTATGCGCTTCATTTAGCGGAGAATATCTCAACTGTTATAGACTAATATGACCCCACTGAACAACATGGGATGTGTGCCAAAATCTCTATCCGGGACGAAAGTCCTCAAAATGACCACTTTAAGTGAAACTATTTTCACACTACAGGTGAATGAGACTTTTTTTTTCCTTTATAGATATCCTTATCAACTTCTACCAGATTAATCTTCATATAAATATAAATACTTTTTGTATTACACTTTGTCTAAAATATTATATTAAAATATGCAAATTAGGCGATATCTCATTATATATGCGTACATAAACTCTTGAAGCTCCATTCCCTCGGCTCAACTGCACACACGAGGAAGCTGATGACAGGATGATGTTCCATGTACAGGACATTTTAAGTCACCGTACAGGATCTACATCACTGACACTGTCATCGGGTGCCTATTATACCACATAACAGTCAATTGGAGAAGTCTTGGCCTCCAAGAGCTCTGGCTTATCCGCAACTCAGGAGTGAAAAGATCAATATTACCACTTCATGATATCTGCAAAGCGCTGGGAGATGAGCTCACACAGTGCCTCCCAGCACTACATGCGCTGACTGGGTGTGATACAACCAGCAAAATTCAACAAAACTTGCAGCTCTGAACACTGTCCACAAAACAGACAACTCTTCTCTGATTCTCAATTTCAACTGTCCACAGCTAACAGAGAGTGCAATACAAATGGCGGAGACATTCTTGGTCAAATGTCTCAAACCATCAAGAGACATGGAGACATTTGACGACCTGCGCATTGCTGCGTTCGATAGTAATGTCCTTAAGATCGACTTTGAGAGGACCGCTTGCACCTCAACTAATGCAAGAAAACATATACGACGAGCCTATTATCAACAGCAGCTTTGGATCCAAGCACCATTTACAGACGCCACCTCCATCTTAAATGCAGATGCTTATGGTTTTGTAAGAAAGGGCAGTTTATTAGTCCCTGAGATAGTAATCTCAAAACCTGAAGGTTTGCCAGATCCTTGCTCATGTGGCAAGTGTGCACACAAGAATGGTTGTCCCTGTCGGGTAGCTGGTATCCGTTGTTGCAAGTACTGCAAATGCAAGGGAGGCAATAGTTGTAAAAATCCTATCACTGAATGAGCTTTCATCATCATCCCTATACCTGGATTCCACCAGTACCTGGACCTGATGTGTTACAACACAGGGAATAAACCAGCTGCTTTGTATTTTTCACTTTAAGTTAACGTTCCAGTGATAATAGCAAGGTTGGAAATAAAATGTCTGTATATCAATAAAATGTTTGTTTTCTTTCTTTAAAAAAAGTCCTGTGTTTGTATACAATTGTATTTATACCCCCTCCACCCTGGACATCTACAGACGCAATTAGAAATATCAAACCAGAATTCTTACACTGTAAACATTGTGATCACCTAAAAAAAACGGTAGCTTCAAGAGTTTATATCTACGCATATTTAATGAGATATTGTCTAATTTGCATATTTTAATATAATTTTTTAGACAAAGTGTAATACAAAAAGTATTTCTATTTATATGAAGATTAATCTGGTAGAAGTTTATGAGGATATCTATAAAGGGAAAAAAAAGTCTCATTCACCTGTAGTGTGATAATAGTTTCACTTAAAGTGGTCATTTTGAGGACTTTCGTCCCGGATAGAGATTTTGGCACACATCCCATGTTGTTCAGTGGGGTCATATTAGTCTATAACAGTTGAGATATTCTCCGCTAAATGAAGCGCATACAAATCTTCCCCAGGACCTAGACTAATGCCAATTGGATACAAATTGACCGTGCTATGGTAAAAAGAAGATATTAACCTGTTCATGACCTTGACCTTGACCCGATCGATCCCAATATTGAATCAAATGGTCCCCGGATAATAATATTATGTTTTTATCAAAACAATCCAGAGTTGTCCCTGTATTTCCTGTTCCTGTTTTCACTAAGAAGGTGTGGCTGTCTCCTCCCTCCCCTGGGCGGTGATTGCCAGAGCAGCTGGGACTGATCATCAATTAGGACTCTTCCTATTTAGACTGAGGTCTTACCTCTTCATGTTGTTGGATCGTTTTCGTTTTGTCTTCTGTTGCCAGACTTTGGTTCTGCTCAGCGCTACATTAAAGAAACCTTTTTATTTTGAAAGAACTCTTTGTTATGCTTTTGGGTTCACGCCTTGCTCACCCTTAACAAATAACCAATCATCCTACCAAATTTCATGCGATTCGGTTTAATACTTTTTGAGTTATACGAGTAACACTCGTATGAATAAATAAATACACGGCGATCAAAACATAACCTTCCGCATTTTCAATGCGAAGGTAATAATATATGTATTAGAAGTGCATGATGAAAAACAATTAGCTGCCTTACATTTCATATTTTTCTTTCTTTTTTTTGTTGTAAAACGTTCACAGTGCCAGGACAATTAAATACAAGGTATTCAAAGCCACAGAGTTTAATTCCTTTTATATGCAACATACTTGGTAGTCATTTTAAGTTCAGACTTTGTTTTCAATTGCATTTTGTAATGCCACAAACTATAAAGTCACTGTTCTGGCTGCATACAGAGGACCACCGTCACAGGGGCGCAGCTGGAAACCGAGGATGATCTCAGGGAGATGGACGTTACATAGTATCTGAATTTTGCATGGGACAACAAAACAGAAAAGTCAATAAATATCATGAGTGCCATGTCTGATATGTTCTCACACTGTCGTGCAACCAACTTCAGTTCCTTGGCTCTTGCTTTGAGAAGTTGCAACAGCCCGAGAAGATGCAAGATTGACGAAGCGGCTTTGAGTGTCGCTGTCTGTGGTGCTGAACAGCGCTTATGAGTCCACACAGAGATCCCAGCAAGTTTCCAGACTGATCACTCATTAGTGGATTAGCATGCTGAATATGGTCCAGGGGTCCATCAATTAAACTTTGTGGACATATAAGCGTCCTTAAATGTTTATTATTCTAACAATACATTTCTGTTTTTATTCCACTGCCACTGTGCTGTACTGACTTTTTCTTTCTGTATCTATACTTTAATCCTGTGGCACCAATCAATGTAATATATATTTTACAAAGACAAGATTAGGCAGAACCCTTCCCTTCTCCGCCACCCTCTCAAAGGGCTAAGTAGAGCAAATAATTGAGAGATAAAGAAACTCTACCTTTGGCCACACACATCTCCGGAAACCTGTCCCTGATCTTGATGTGATTGCAGCCAGTAACCAGAGCCCCCACAGCTTCCTGGTGAGACGAGGATTAAGCTGTTTGATCTGAAGAAGTGTTGATATACTGTATGTGGGGTGTGTGCAGTTCTCGGTTTTTAAAGTGTCGCTTCATGGATTTGAGCATGATGAGATGAAAATGACAAGAAGGCCCATTGTTTTTCTTTTTGTTCCCCTTTTGTACCAGACGCCTTTCTGTTCTAGCTTATTGTTTTATATAACCGGCCATCAAGCAGCTTCTTCATTGGACAATTACTCAACATTGTTCTTCAGCCTCCTGCTGGGAGCCACTCCGGACAAATATATCTGTTTTCCCACACTGCCACAGGGAGAACATGCAAACTCCACACAGAAGGACCACCGAGATTGGGAATTGAACCCGCAGACCTCTTGCTGTGAGGCGACTCCACCGAGCAGCCGTATCAGTCATCAGTTGTCACAACTGACACAACAATTACAGTTAAACATGCATGAGAGAGAATAGTGGCTTACACATTGTAAATGTTCTACTTCGATTCTATAGCTATCCAAAACTTGATCTTCTGTCATTTTTATATATTGATGATAATTGTGATTTATTTTCTTTATTTTTTCTTATTTGTATATAATACCTGATACCTACAACAACTGGTACCTATGTAGTAAAACCCAATCTGCCTTAGTTATCTTTAGTCTTAAGCATGGATACACATGGATACTGTCTCCAACAAAACATTGCAGATATTTATTCCAATTGTTTCAACTGTATACTGAAGCCTTGAAGACATTACGACATCTCTGACGGCCAAGTCCAATTGTTCTCACCCTGAAGGTGTTGAATCTCCAAGGTCTCCAGAGCTCTTCTGTCAGACAGCCTGAACCTCCTCACACATTTCGTGTGGCCTTGTCCTGTAATTAACACTACTGGTCACATGTGGTCACTGTTTAGCAAAAACATATAGCTCACTTAATTGTGGTTAGTTATGCTCATATTTGTAGATGTTGCAGTTTTGAAAAGGAACCAAAGTCATCATATGTGAAGGAAATGGGGTTTTATTTAACTAATGATGGTGGAGCTTTAGTTTGCAATTACAATGCAGTATATTGCTATGTGATGCATTGTTTTTGGAATAGAAATAAGCAAATAAAAAATATCTATCTATCTATCTATCTATCTATCTGAATAGTAAATACATAGGAAATAAAGTATGCATTATTTTACTGTATTATTTTATGCGGATGGTGAAGGGTTAACACTGTTCCAAGACGTAGCCTATACTGAGGGAGGAACAACATCCTCAACTGAGACGGTCTCTCTGTAGCACCACTAACAAACCGGTTACCGGGACCGCTATTCAACGTTAACTTTTAGGAAATGGGTTTCAGCTTGAGAGGAATTAACGGGAGCCAGGACGGCCCCCACTGCGCGTGGTTGTAGAGCGAGCTCAAAAGGCGCGTGGTCTGTGCGACCGCCTCCATTCAACTCGCACTGCCCCTCTTTGAGCACAGTTCTGTTCGGCGCGTGCTGCTGCTGCTGCTCGGTCGGTGGTGTCTACAGGAGCCGCGGGTCTGTTCTCGCTCTGTGCGTCGGTTTACGTGTGTGGTTTGGTTTGGTTTGGTTTGCGCGTGAATCGACCGAATCAAACACGAAGCAGGCCGGCGCGAGCCAGCAAGAAAGGGCAAGGCAGACGGGCAGCCCGAAAGCGCTCAGCTAGCAACCGAACGTTAAGCTGCGAGAGATGGTTACGTCCGCTCCGGGGATCCTTCTGCTCCCAATGCTAATATGTCTCCAGCACTGCATTCAAGTCCACGGTGAGTCTCGAGTCCTCTGTGTGTGTGTGTGTGTGTGTGTGTGTGTGTGTGTGTGTTTGAGAATGAAGGCGCTGTGAAACACTCTGTGTCCTGTGTGGTTAGCTAACATTGCCCAGCTGTACACCTGTCTTGGCTGCTCCTTTTTAAGGAATGACGGTGCTTGGCTATACCTTGAGCTTGGCAACCTTGCGCCTCTTCTTGCCTCCCCAAAATGCCACAACGTCTTTTGGGGGGGCTAAAATGAGACATCGTCTGCTTTTTGTGTACGCTTAACATTTTAACTAAAGGGAATGTGTTCCTCTTTAAACTAGTAATGCTTGCTATTTGTGCTCTGTGGAAATTACATAAAATGTAATGGGTAGAGACGGGGGGAGGGGGGGCTGATGGAGAGGCCCGTGTGGTTTGTCGCCTACTGAGCTACTGCTATTCATCCATGGTTAGTTAGCCTTGTGGTTAATTAATTTCACACGCAGCCCTTACGAAAAATCCCATGCTGCTTGTACAGTGTTGGCGTTCATGACATGAGTGTCCTGATTATTTTTAATTTTTCTCTTTCGTTTCCAATGTGGGGATTTTCTCCTGCCGTCACACTCCCAGCGAGGCTGTTAATTAATTAATTTATTCCTGAAGTGGAAGCCGGGAGCATAGGAAAGGGGTTTTACTGTGGCTTGATGTAGAGCTCTAAAACGGGTAGGTTGGAGCACTAATCTGCAAAATGACTATCTGGAAGGAAAAAACAAACACTTGTTCCGGTTTTACACATAACTAACTTCCTCCATAATGTTCATTTAATTGTCTATTGGATTAGAGTCTCCTGTTTAGTTTGGGTGAGAAAGAACCCCTCCACCAACTAAATAGTTTCATCTTTCTCTTTTTTTTCTTTCTGATGACTACTGATAATCTTATCTGACTCTTGTTCAGAAATCCTAATATTTGAGAACCGTGGAACACGTTTGTTTTTAAATTAGGCTAAACAACAAACATCTTCTTAATTTGTACTTTCAGAACAAATTCACATCCTTAATATTAAGTATCAATTATGTAATTTGTCCAGCAAGCACTGATCTGGGACTCTTTATGACACGATTGGTATTCCTGGTAATGTATGATGTCTTGTTAAATCAAGATTTTTAGCCTGTAATAGTTTTTTTCCATTACCTTGTGCCAAAAAGATTGCACGGTCCATTCAGTTTGTTTGTACTGGTACTAATTTTAGGAGCTGTTTCTGTGATGCAATAAAAGTTTTGGTAAATGGAATTGCATGATCGTGACGTAGAAAATCCTCGCTCGGGTCTAGATGCTGACAATTTAGTGGTTCCTTTCTAGCCCCCACTACGTTGACGATGTACAAAACATTTGCATAGTTATATTAAGGCAGTTAATAATGTTTAGTTTTGCAGGCGGGTTAAATATGAAATTGTGCAGAGGGTTGTGTTTGGGCTACTTGTGTCTTGTAGAGATTCTAGTTTCTTGATAGCCTACCTACTGTGGAAAATGTCCCTTTGGACAAAATGGTGAATCAAAACTTGTGCTTGTAATGTGCACATTCTCCCCGTAGCATACGCCCACCACCTAATTCTCATTATCAGAGCCACACAGATTGAGATTGTGAGACGAAACACAAATTGGCGTCAAAAGCAGCAACAGCACCGCTGGCCAAATTAAAATGTAATGTATATTTCCTCCATGGTTACTGTGATACTATGAGACTCGGTTCTTTAGCTATATGTAGGGGGTGCAATTGATTCTTAAAGTGGGCAGAGTGGTCGACAGAGGGAGGAGTACAGCGCAACCATTTCTGTTACTGGGGAAAATTGCATTACCGTGACCTCCCAGTGACGGCATTTCTATAGTGCGCAATTATCCACTATTTGGGTAGACGGCCCATTGCAGCTCCATGCCTGTTCAAACCCACAGGGAATACTGGCAGAGGAATAATGTGAAATGAGCTGTGATTTTGAAACTTGCATCTGTGTACATATCGTAAAGCCCTTTGAGGGAAATTTGTGATGTATATAAAATAAACTAGATTGAATTGAATCTTCCGTTAATGGCTGTACAAAGATGAACACTTTTACTTGCATGCGACAGTGAGTGTATGAGGGTCACTGTCGGCAAGAATAAATCTGATTTCAATCATTTCACTTTGCATCATAAGGAAATTAATTTGTTGATTAATTTTGTGATTGTATACAAACCAATGTTTAATTAATGAGCTATGGAAACATCATCTTGACACTAATATACATGTATTAAATGATACGCCAGCAACTTGGTGAGAAAAAGAATTGCCATAAAGTCTTTGAATGTTGAAAAAAGACACCACTGGTGTAAAGTGATACCTTCAAGTCATTTCTGGCTTGATTGCATCATAGGGTTAAATCATCTGGCACAACTAGTGATCCACAAGAACACTAGATACAGATGGCTATCATGAACAGTTGATTAATCATACTTTCCTCTTGATGAGCAGAGTATAAGAGCCTAGGTCAGGATTTGATTAATCTTTCTTCATTTAAGTTCTTAAGGGGTTGTTATGTACATCTCAAGGTTTTTGTGGAATAAAGAGTTTGAATTGTAGCTTTAGTGAAATGGATCTATTGAGTGGTATCCCACTGACTTTGGCACCATGGCAAACTTGGTCTCAAATGTACAAGATGGACCTAATTCTTGAATTGGCCCAGTCTGTCTAGAGAAGTATAGATCAGTGTATAACATTAACATGTTGCTGGACAGGGCCCAACTTGCAACAGTGGGATGCTCTGATTAAAAGCTTGGGCTTCAGTTTAATTACACCAACATTTTAGTTTGGCATGCTTTTCTGTGAAATACCTGAGTCCCTCCGAGTTCAACCCACTGAATGCGTGGCAGTGAGCCTCTCAAAGCACAATATAATAATAGTCTTCAGGGTTTTTCCTGCATAGTTTTTCTGCATTTTTACCAGAACGGAGATTGTCTCTGTTGCGGTAAAGGAAGAGTTTATAAAATAAATCAGACTTTTGCATGTTAAAAGTCCTGTATATAGATTTTCCCAAGAGTTCCAGGAAATGAATAATGCCGATGTGTTCCATACATATCTGAAATCCCCTACAATAGGAATCAAACAATTGTAATATATCAATTAGGACATTTTTAAAAGTGAATGTTTAAAGAAATCTGTTATTTCTTTAATGTTTGAGGTGCTTTATATATGAAAATGCTTTTTCCCTGCTCTTGGAATTTTCATAGCCTACTTTTCATATTTTATTTTCTGACATTTGTTAAACCAGCTTTTGTTGCTGCTGCAGTTGGCCTGTCAGTCAGCAGTCTTTATCTGCAGCATTCTTTGCTATTGACTTTCTTTACTGTCAGGGTCACATGGTGAGCAGTATGAACTTTCTCAGGAAAGTCTTCCTGAGCTATGGTGAAAATGTGTTTGCTTCCCCCCTCATATCCCTCTGCAATGTCAGTGGTTATTTGTTTTATGGGTTTATCCAGATTTAAAACACTGCTTGGTGCTTCTATTGGGGTGTTTGAAATGGTTGAAAGGTCAGCGCACTCTCTGCTCTGTCACATGACCGTGGTTTGCAGCTGGTGTTGTATGGAAGTCTGCAGGCTGTTGGCTATATATTACCGGTTCCTATGCTGTGAAGTTGACCAGCCACAATCCACAACTCAAACGTTCACTCTATACATTGCTATTTGTTGCTGAAACCACATTCTATGACTGGAGGGGCCAAAGTGGCTTATGCTACATAGTCGGTAGAACCATAGATTGTATAACTTAGGCACCATTTTTATTTATGCAGGTCTTCAGTTGTGTTGCCTTGCTAGCTCGGTTATAGGACCTAGGCTCCTCGGTTTCAAATTTAATAAAGATAATTTGTTTCTCTCTTAAGGAAATGGTAACTTACTTAAAATACCTTTTTATGAAGAAACTTTTTAGCAACTAAATGCAGTTTAAAAAAGCTTTCTTCCATTCTGACAAAAATCCAAAATGTAATTTACTTTTTGGCTCTAAATTTCTTTTTGTCCTTCTAGCCCAAAAGTGTTGATGTGCATAATCATATGATCTTCTGTATCTGAACTCCTTGTTTTCTATCCTCACTGTGCTCCATCAACACATCTGGACAGACATGATGCAACGCAGTCAGACTAAAACAACGGTGAAGGTCAGACTGGTTTAAGGCTGCACTAAAGCTCCCTTTCTTGTAGGAGGGGAATTGCATCTTGTGACAATTGGGTTTCTATTGTAGCGTCACTATTTGATCGCTGGATTGATGCTGTGACTCGTATCTTGATTTCTATGAGCTTGACAATAGCAGTGTATTCTCTCCCTGCGTGATTATTGTTTTTTAATTGCTTTGCTTGCCTTAAGCTTCAAATTGTACAATATTCCCTTTGGTATTCATGTTAACTTTGCTATAGTTTATCTTTGAATAAATCATACTGTTACGATAGTTTGTATGATCTATTCCACTTGATTAATCACTAGAAATGTTTTGCTGCATGTTGGGTAAATGTTTCCTGTCATTTTCTGCACCCTGCCACACAGAGACAGTAGAAATTGCAGGACACTGGACTTTTAGCCTGACGATGTCATCCTCATAATTCTAATCAGAATGTGAGCCTGATACCGCTCCGTTGGGCTGTGATTATGGGGCGTGTCTCAACCGAACCAGGAAAGAAAATGCCTCTTCGCTCAATTGGATAGAGCTACAACCAATCAGAGCAGTATGTGATGTATTTTAAGCAACGCATAGTTGTTGAACTCAACTGCACACACGCTGGAAGAAGCAAGCGCCTTTTTATGACTTGGTTGGTTAAGTTACTATTGATCATCTGTCCATCGTATAAAGCCTGCCTTGACAAATTGATTGGTCGGAGATAATTTCTCCCCAATGGAGCAATGCCAGACCGATCTTCCCGACTGAAAATGTTGAGGGCGGGGCTAAGTTCGGTCTGGTATCCAGGCTACTGGGCTTTAGGTCCCCACTAAAATATAGGTGTCGTGGTATCTCCAGAAAATACAGAAGTGTTCATACATCAGCGCTGTGCTTTTAGTGCTCAAACAAAAAAGGAGGTTTTTTTTTTTTTTTTCTTCTGTGCATTGTGTTTATAAATGACTGGGATGTTTCAGCCATTAGGTGGTTAATGGGTACTTTTGTGAATTTGTAAAGCATATTCAAGAGACGAGAACTTTTTGTCAAAACACTGAGCTGCCTCAAGCTGACGGCTAGTTATTTTAAAAGTATTCCGTTTTTTTGTTAAGCACGGCAGGGAATCTTGCCAGGACTAAACAAGAAGCAATTTACATGAAACTAATAAATAGTAAATGTTAATTATGACTACGTTTTGCAACATAATCACTTGAGGTTTCCGCTTTTCACATACTCTGTCTTGCTTTGCAGGTACGAAGACTGAATGCGAGGCCAGCCAGTTTCAGTGTGGAAACGGTCGCTGCATCCCGTCTGTCTGGCAGTGTGACGGCGATGAGGACTGCACCGATGGCAGTGACGAGAACTCCTGTGGTGAGATGCTAACTCAGCGATGCACTTGTCTTGCTGCTGTTCATACCATTTGACTAGAATGCCAAATGTGTATTCAACTACTAGAATGGAATCAAATGCACCATTTACTCCTGGTTTTTAAAATGTAAAGATGCAGTTTTTAGTAGTCTACTAGTGAAACTATAAAGTTAGGGGGCAGTTTTTTACTTCAGTAGGAACCACAAGGTGGATGAAAAAATATAAATGATTTGCACATTGTTCTTCATTTGAGATATCTAGTTAATACAAATTGAACACCACTGTTAACCTTTTTTTATTATGTTTTGTCACTTATTTGCTTAAGATTGACAATTAATGAATGTTGGGCTGTTAGTTTGATTTTTCTTTTCAGTTGCCATTGCTGCTGTGCCATACGTGGGCTGGAAATGTGTTTAATGAATGCAGTTAATGTGACATAATGAAACTCTATCTTAGTTTCCTGAGTGCAAAAGCAAACAATGTGTAAATTTAAGTTGGAAATATTGTTGGACTTGTATCTTGAAAAGTTAAGATTTTACTTTGGTATGAGTGGTGCAAGGAGCTATTATTGTCGTTTCTAGTAATTGGGTTCTAGTGTCTTTAAGCATCTTCTATACCACCAGCTTTGCTTTTTAGTAAAAATGTATGAAAATACAAAGGTCTTTAGCTTTTTTCTGAAACTTAAAATTCACACTCGGTATTTAATGTTCTGTTTAGGACCACAGATGATGTAGTAGGAAGAATCTAGTGACTTCTATAGGGATGGGCATCTTTTGTTTTTACTGATACTTTTAAGACGGCCCTCCAGCAGACAAGGGAAATGGTATGTGGCCCTCTCAGGAAAAAGTTTGGGGACCCCTGATTTAGTCTTTAGAAGAAAGTAAAAAAACGATTAAATGAGATTAATGAATTTCAAAATGTGTGATTAATTGGTTTTTTTTTAATCGATTGACAGCCCGTGTGTGTGTGTGTATATATATATATATATATATATATATATATATATATATATATATATATATATATATATATATGCGCGCAACCTTTTGAGATTAATGTCTGTGGAAACATTTAGTGTATATAGAGATAGATGTATGTTTCACATAGAAACGCATGTTTTTACTATTTATTCCCATGTCAGCTGACACTCGGTATCGTAACACGCCATGTTAGCTTTGCCCCATTAGGAGACTTCTAAGCATCTCTTGGGACAGAATGACCTGGTGATGGGAAGGTAGCAGCAATGCTAAATATGGATACGGTGCGTGCCTTAATATATTTCACATCTTCCCTTTTTTCTTTTGTCCCTCATCTATCTGGGTCATATGAGACAAAAGGAAGGAGGGGGAGAAAACGGTTTATTATACTGCTGGTATATAGGAGGGGAAAACGTATACATATACAGGATTTTGAAATTTCCACAGCAGTTCCTGAAGTTTGAAATGGCAGAGATTTGACTAACTATTGATGTAATTTAGCAGAGGATGTTAAGTTTGCACCAGAAAAAATTGACTGGCTTTTCAAATGAGTAGTGAGTGATTTAGTGATGGACTGTCATGGCCTTGTCTGCCCATAATCGGTTTCGGCCAATCGCACTCACTCACAGACTGACTCATTGGAGACACTTAAGCCCATTGTGGACATGGAGAAGTTACCCTCGTTCTAAACTCTAAATCACTCAAGATTGTCCTAATAAGTTACAGACAATCCGAAGTCTGATGCTTTGGTTGGGTGTACTGCAGTTCATGAGAAGTGGCGATTTATAGCTTTGTTGTTTTTCCCCTTATTCATGCACTTGTTTCTTTGTGAGATGTTGTTATTAAAGAACATAAAGTCCATCCTCTGTATATTCAATCCCTTTTTTTTCCCCCTCCCATTTCAGTTAGAAAGACTTGTGTGGAGATGGACTTTGTGTGTCGCAACGGCCAATGTATCCCGAAACGATGGCACTGTGATGGGGAGCCAGACTGCGAGGATGGGTCCGACGAGAGCGTGGAAATCTGCCGTGAGTACCCGTTTCCTCTTTTTTCACATGTTTCAATTAAGCTTTTGTTCAGAGTTTACGTTGATGGGAACTTTTTTTAAATTTCTATGTTAGTTTTTTTAAAATTTTATATAAAAAATAATCAGCTTGTAGAATGTGATGGATCAAATTAGCAGAGCAGATGAATAAAGTAGAATTGGCACCGTTTACCGCTTTGGCATCAGTAAATATAAAAAACTAATATACTAAAGAATGTAAGGGTTGAAATGGAGAGCTTTTGTATAGTAAGTATATTGCTGATGTCCTGATACGACTTCAGCAGCTACACATTTGGTACGTTTGCCGTTGTCGAGACAAATGGTCAGAGGGAATATGAAGATATTTTTGCTCAACATACTTGGCTGATGGCAATCTGAAAAACGATACAAGTTTGACGACTTGACCGCTTTGGCAGATTTAATTAGGGTCCTAGTGACTACTTCGTCATAGAGGAACCTATTGTTTTTCAAGGAATTTGTATTCTATCCAAACAAACGTTGACAGGCCGCACGCCTCATACCTCAAGCAAGTGAAATTTCACACGCATATCCAGCCTGGTGAAATTTTGATTTCATATTTTCTTTACAAAAAAAATGTCTCTAGTGCCTCTTAAAGTGTTCGTACCCACTTTTATTTTTCCCAATGACCGATTGATTTGAAATTTTGCATAAATGTCCGCTTGGATCTGTCTAAAAAATACCTTTTTGAAAAAGGACCGGATACACCCGTGTGTGCGTCTGAACCGCACGTCTGTCTCAGCGGCTTGTTGCAGATAAACAAGTGCAGGGCTCACACTGCAGGGATCCAGACTAACTTTTTTTACTAGGAGCACAGTGGCCCTTAAATTAAAATGTTAGGGGCCCAAGCAGAAAATTTAGGGGCGCACACTATAAAAGTAAAACTTCAGGACATCAAAAGCATGCAAATCCTGGATGCTTTATTTTCATTGTTTGCTGGGTGTTGCCCAGATACAACAGACGTTTTTTTTTTTTGATTGGCTGAGTGGCACCTCACAGCAGACCTCAAGGAGAGCTTGATTCCTCCACGGTGACGTTCAGTGCGGCTCACGTTGGCGCTGGGCACATTAAAACATTAAATAGCCAAGTTTTTTTTAGCGTGATAAATACAATGTGTGGCGGGAGTTGAGACCAAAATGCGCAAGTCTCATAATGTTTTCCCCAATTTCAGACTCGATTTGGGATCTACACAAAGGGCTTCACAATTTTAAACGTATGACATCTTGTCTGAAGCAAGAGTTCGAAGTTGGTAATGTGCATTGATGTGACAAGTTCATAAAGAAGGTGAGAGGAGCTCAGTGAATCTAAGATGTCTGCCAGCTGTCTAGGCATAACACCATAACAAGGGGCTGGACCAGGGCAGACATGAGCCAGCATTAACCAAACCTTATCAAAGAGGACAGTCTTGAGTGTACGCGTCTGACTGCCCCGGAGTGAAAATCAAAGTTGGTTCTTATGGAAGAGGAGCTTAATAACTAAAGGCTTGGGTTCCCATACTACTTTTCAAGTTTAGGACCCACAAGTAGCTCAGCACTCTAGTGAGGTGATATTGTGTGTGTGTGTGTATATATATATATATATATATATATATATATATATATATATATATATATATATACTAGGGCTGTCAGCGTTAATCTATGCGCTTAATTTGGCCGCGTTAATGCACTAAAATTTTTTTAACGCAACGTTGTTTACTTCCGGTGTTCGTTGATGTTTTTGCACTTTTCTGAGTGTCAAGCCGCGGCAGTGTGTCTGACACTGTTTCCGTTTTTAAAACTATGAGTTTTCCGCGACAATACCGAGCAGAAATCAGTTTAAACTCGTGGATTAATAAATCGGGTTTCCTCCTGCGCCTTCTCCCTCCCGGCTGCTGCTCCGCTCCAGACACACAGACGTGTCGGGTGACGCGGCACGGAAATAACTCGTCACACGAAACCTTCGCCGTGATTGGTCAAACCGTTTGTCTGTCAACATTTTGTGAAAAAAAACAACCAATGAACACTCAGTAAATCACATGGCCCGCCCACCTCCCAGTTGAAGCTCATTAGCAGCCTGACAGTCAGAGAACCAGAGAACACGAGGAGGACAATGAGCCTCGTGATATAGAGATGAGATTGTTGTGGAAGGTTTGATGTAGAACACGTGGGGTTGTGTGTCATATGCAAAAGACTTTAAAAGGTGAATTATATTATATTTTTGTAAAATGTATAAAATGCCTCCAGAGTGACACATTTGAATGTGAGTCAGTTGCCAAAGCCAGTAGTTCTGCTGCTGTTCAGTGTTAAAGATGACAGGACCAATGGGTCTCTAATGCACCTTGTTTTACTAATCTGACATTTCACTGAAGAAACGATTATCATCCTCGATATTAAATCCCTGGCTGGCCCTTTAAGGGGAGGAGCCTCTCAGACACAGCTGTGTGAAGGTGTCTTTAACAACAAATACTATCAAACAAGTGTCTAAAACACATGCTGTCTGAAGGGATTACTGCTTCATTTAGAAGAAAAAAAACAATATTTGCGATTAATGAATTTCAAAATGTGCGATTAATTTTTTTTTTTTAATCGATTGACAGCCCTAATATATACATATTGTATCATTTATTAATTTACACTAAAGTTACCGGCTGAGAACTTCACTGACTGGTTGTGCAGTTTGATCTGTGCCTTAAGAGTAGACTGTCTGACGTCAATTTGTGCTTGTGTAGTTTAAATGGTACATGTGTATTCGCATGCTCTTGGAAGTGTCCGTCTTCACCAGTGTTCCAGTTTCTAGTCCACATTGTGTATTTTTAAGAGGTTGCTTTAAGTTCCAGCCATAGCTGCAGTTGTACGTGCGGTTCAACCCAGCTACTAAAGCTGTTTATCACTGTTTGATCAGCTGTTACACTTGGCAGCTGGGAATGGAATCTCTAAAGTGTCTGTGTCTGTGTGTGCGTGTGCCCATGCGACTGTCTCCAGGCAGTTTGGAGTGGAGGACCTGTGCTGTGGTCATGTTCACGTCAGTTGTCTTGCGTCAGTGTTGAATGAAGCCTCAGCGTCTGGTCAGTTGGTCATTGCATGAAATACAAGCGGGATGTTACTGAATCCTTTTCAATTTATTTTTTGAGGGTGGGGGAAAATACCAACTGAAAATGTTCAAAGTATAAACAAAAAATAAAATGAGACTATACCATGATCATATATTCAATAAATAAATCGGCAAACCTTTACTAAATCTATTTTAATTGACACTGGTTCACTGGCAGGCTTGCCATTTTTGCTCAACTAATGCTGTGTGCTTTCAGAGCGGGCAGATTGCAGAGAACCGCTCAATGCTTGTAGCCCTGCTTTAATGAGCATTCAGTGGGTAGCAGGTCCGTCTTTCAATCACGGGGTTGGAGGTTCAATCCCCGCCCTAGTCGATGTGTCCTTGAGCGAGACACTTAACCCCGAGTTGCTCCCTGTAGCTGCGTCTACAGTGTATGAATGTAACAGGATTGTAAGTCGCCTTGGATAAAAGCGTCAGCTAAATGACATGTAATGTAATAAGCGCCTTTAGTGGGGGAATATGGTACTAGAGGCTCCTAAAGATATGATAGTGCATTACCAATTAAGGCTTTGAAGGTAGAACATTTTTAAATGTGATTCTTGATTTTGCAGGGAGCCAGTGCAGAGCAGCTAATACAAAAGTAATGTGATCTATTTTGTTTGTGTACACGAGCTGAAGCATTCTGGAGTAACTTGAGAGACTTATTGAGCACCCTGTTAATAAGGAAGTGCATTCGTCTTGAAGTAACGTATACATTAACTACGTGTGGGTCTTTTTGAGACATGTGCCCTATTTTTAAATGTTACATAGTTGAAAAAATGCACTCGAGATTCGCTTCACGCCAGTTCTAAGATGACGCCTGAGATTATTTATTTTTTTTGCACTTGGTTCAGTTTGGTCTGTTGTATTGCTGTATTACTTCAACTCTTGATTATTTTGCACAGACTAGTTTTGTTCTATAAACTGTTTGTGCAGCCCTAACCCTTCTGGTTTCAACTGGGATCATTTGTCCTAAGCCGTGTTTAATTAAAAAAACACACTTTTAACTGAGAAATAAAGTATATCCAATCACAAACTCTAGTTTGTTCAAATATATAATATAATTGTTTTTGCTTTTGTCTCCCATGCAGACATGAGGACGTGTCGTGTGAACGAGTTTAGCTGCGGAGCGGGCTCCACTCAGTGTATCCCCAACTTCTGGAAATGTGATGGCGAGAAGGACTGTGACAACGGAGAGGACGAGGTCAACTGTGGTAGGTGGACAAGCACACACTAGTCTCTCAATTTACAATGTTTTTGTATATGACACGCTTCCACTGCTTCACCATCCAACCGAAGTACGCTGTGCATTACTCAACCTTGGAATTATGCATGTTTATCTCAAGCTCGTCTGCCGCTGCTAGTCCATGTAAAGTTAACATGGACTAGCGGCAGCAGACAAGCTTGCAATAAACATGCACAATTATGCATGTCCTGCATTTACATTGTAAACAAATGGCAAGACTCTTGTGATTCTTGCCTTGATTTGCTATAATTGACTTATAAACTTAGGAAAATGGAGTCCTATGACGGCATCACATCTGAGATTCAATAAGACCCGTTCCACTGCAAATATTTTTCAATAAAGATTGCATGTGTCACTGGATCGCATACTTTTGTCCACAAAGTGTTACTAGTCTTATGTCTCCTTATTAATTCAGCAGGAAAAGGCTTATTTTCATAGTGGACCTGTGTATGTGTTGTATTCTAAGATGCATACAAAATCAGGGGGGTTCTGCTGTAGCTGCATGTAGCCTCAAAACTTGTCGTCATAAGAGTTCAGTTTTGAAGTGACATTTGGAAAATTACACCAACTCTTGATGTAAATCGGCTTAAAAGTTGGTATGACAATGTGTAAATTGAAACCTGTATACAAGATGAATAGGATTGTTTGTAAATTGCTGAATACATCGGATAAACAATTGGACTGACCTTAAGCTTGCTTCAAAAAAGTTTGAACTCATTTGCCTCGTGTCGCCCCAACTGCCCCAGGCAACATCACCTGTGCTCCAAATGAGTTCACGTGCGCCAGCGGCCGTTGCATCTCCCGCAATTTTGTGTGTAACGGCGAGGACGACTGTGGTGACGGCTCTGATGAGGTAGAGTGTGCACCGACCTCCTGTGGTCCTAGTGAGTTCCAGTGTGGAAACTCATCGTGCATCCCGGCCAGCTGGGTGTGTGATGATGACGTTGACTGCCAGGTAAGAGGATACATGATAAATAAAGCTACACGTGGGCATACAAAATAAACTGAATTGAATTTTCCATTTCATTTGCAGGATCAGTCGGATGAGTCCCCGTCTCGTTGCGGCCGTCACTCGACACCGCCAGCCAAGTGTTCATCCAGTGAGATGCAGTGCCGCACAGGAGAGTGTATTCACAAGAAGTGGAGGTGTGATGGAGACCCTGACTGCAAGGACGGCAGCGACGAAGCCAACTGTCGTATGTACCGACCAACTCTCTTAAAAATCTGGCATTTCAGGTCATAACCACAGCTGCTTGAGTATGTGTTGACCTGCCTTTCAGGAATAATACTAAAGTTTGCCAGATAAATGAATGAGTTGCTGACTGTTGTGTTAAAGATAATTGTGGGAGTGATGGGATGCAACGTGGGCCTGAAATCAAAGATGCTTTTAATTGACATTGAAATAAGGATTTCAATTCGGTATCTGTATACGTTTGACTTTCTTAAATTTGATAAATGCCTACATTACAATGGTGGCATGAATATAATTAACAAATTGATAATGCACTACTTTCATGTGTAACACGGGTGCATGTCTTTGGCAGCTGTACGCACTTGTGGATCAGATCAGTTCAAATGTGATGACGGCAACTGTATCCTGGGCAGCAAGCAGTGTAACGGCCTCAGAGACTGCGCTGATGGATCGGACGAAGTCGGCTGTAAAAACAGTAAGTTGTGTATGTAGCTATGCAAATAACCTTTTAGCAAGTCATTTTTCAAAGCATATTCTCACTTGCTTAGATTACATGTTGAGGTTCAAAACATAATGCTGTTTTTCTATCTTAAACTAGTCTTCTCATTCTAGCCTGGAAATAGTTGGCTGTCTCTCTTGCTAAAGTTCAGATTGGAGTTGAAAAGATATGGAGTTTTTAAATCATTTTTTTGAATGCACAAAAGCAAACAACTTTTGAGTTTGATGAGAAGATCATGCACTCTTGTCTTTTGTAGTAATTACAGCAATGGATCTGTGGGGTGCATAGCTTGGCATAAAGACTGGATCCAAAGGGAAACTGTCTTGGCTATATACAAAAACAGGAGAACAATAGTCGGAGTTATATCCTGATGTGCATTGATGAAGGTTGTGTATAAAAATGTAAATGTTGCATGCAAGGGGCGGCTATGGGTCAGTGGGTAGCAGGCCCGTCTTTCAATCACGGGGTTGGAGGTTCGATCCCCGCCCTAGTCGATGTGTCCTTGAGCAAGACACTTAACCCCGAGTTGCTCCCAGTAGCTGCGTCTACGGTGTATGAATGTAACAGGATTGTAAGTCGCTTTGGATAAAAGCGTCAGCTAAATGACATGTATTATTAAGTAGTTACTCCCCATTTACATTTGAAACTCTTTGTATCTCTCCAGTGACCCAGTGCATTGGACCAGAGAAGTTCAAGTGTCGCAGCGGGGAGTGTATCGAGATGAGCAAAGTGTGCAACAAGGCCCGAGACTGTCCTGACTGGAGCGACGAACCCATCAAGGAATGCAGTGAGTAAATACTATTGGGTCCTTGTGACGTCGTCGTAAAGGAATCCAAGTTATTATTCTCGTTCTTCTCTAGCAACGAAAGTGTTTTTAGGGCTTTTATCATTTCCCAAACGTTGTCAAATGACATGCATATCAGGACTGGTGAAAGCGTTTATTTTATTTTTCTCTCCTCAAACGCTTTGTCCGATTCATACGAAATTCTCTGGTCAATTATTGGTTCAATGTCATCATAACCAGTGAAAATATTGTTTATCTTGAGTTCAGAGGATATGGACCAGTGAACATTTAAGGGGTGTGGCCTGATTATTTTTATTTATATTTAACAATTCACATTATTCTTTTTAAATCATCTGACAATGCCAGCCTAATATTTGACTCTTGTGTTGAAAGTAAACAGTCATCTATCTGCTCATTGTGGCTCCTTCACTTCAATGTGTCGAAGGACCGATCCTGAACCAATATTTACAGTCTGACGGATGTATTTGCGCATAGAGGACAATAGTTTGATTAAAAGAATAAAAAATTATATTGTTTATAAGAATAAACTTGTATATGAATGTTTATTTTTTTTAAATCAAACTATTGTCTCATCTAAGGTATACTGTATGCTTAAATACTAAATGTTCTCACTTTCATGTATACACCGAGATTTCAGTTTGGTCATGGAAATTTGTAGCCTGACGATGTCCTACTCAGAATTCTAGTCAGAATGTGAGTCTGATACCGCTCCGTTGGGCTGTGATTATGGGGCGTGTCTCAACCGAACCAGGAAAGCAAATGCCTCTTCGCTCAATTGGATAGAGCTACAACCAATCAGAGCAACGTAGTATGTGACGTGTTTTAAGCGACGCATAGTTGTTGAACTCAACTGCACGCACACTGGAAGAAGCAATCGCCTTTTGATGACGTGGTTGGTTACGTTACTGTTCATATGTCCGTCATCGTATGAAGCCCGTCCTGACAATTTGATTAGCCCGGTCAATTTTTGACCGGAGAATAATTTCTCCCCAATGGAGCAATGCCAGACACAACCTCCCGACCAAATTTGTTTAGGGCGGGGCTAAGTTCGGTCTGGTATCCAGGCTAGGAAATTTGGTTAAAAGTCATGGAAATCCATTGGTCAAAATGTGTAAGAACAATTTTAAATAAAGTTGTTTGCTTCTTTAAAGTATAATTCAATTCAGTTTATTTGTATAGCCCAGTTTCACAAATTACAAATTTGTCTCAGAGTGCTTTACAATCTGTACACATAGACATCCCTGACCCAAAACCTCACATCGGACCAGGAAAAACTCCCAAATAACCCTTCAGGGGGAAAAAAAGGGAAGAAACCTTCAGGAGAGCAACAGAGGAGGATCCCTCTCCAGGATGGACAGATGCAATAGATGTAATGTGTACAGAAGGACATATTTAGAGTTAAAATACATTCAAGGAATCTGAGTTTATCAATAGTTCATATTTAGGCATATTCCACGATGGAATGTTGGTCATGAGCTGAATTTCCTTAAAGTTTTTGTGCACTGCATGCTTTATTCAATTGAGATGGAAACTTGTTCTTTCTCCTCAGTTTGTCAAAGAAAATGGGTACTGCGAGAAATAGTATCTTTGTAAATTACAAATTCTAATGGAATATTTACAGACAGTCACACAAAATTTATATTTTAATTGCATGGTTAAACAATGCATACTGGACCATCCTTCAGTTTGAATCCAAGCTTGACAGTATCGTCGCTCGCTCAGGTTTCCTGTGAATGACTGAATGAAACCAAAAATCTGTTGCCTTTATGTTACATTTTATAACCGTTGACTGAGTGATGGGATTACTAATCTAGATGTCTCCAGTTTGCATCTTGCTTTTATAACTGTCATTCAGCTATGACGAAGCCTCGTTTTCTGTGCGTTTCAGATCTAAACGAGTGCCTCCTGAACAATGGCGGATGCTCTCACATCTGCAAAGACATGGTGATCAGCTTTGAGTGTGACTGCACACCTGGACTTCAGCTCATAGATTACAAGACCTGTGGAGGTAGGAGACCTATACATTGTCTAACTGACTAATGGAGACGATGCATGTTTTGAATTGGTCCAGACTTGAGGGAGAACTCTGCAGACAGCAGTTGCTAAACGGGCTGTAACGTAATTGCTCAGGCAACTCCTCGCTGTCGATGCTCATCCAATAAATCCTTGTTTTTGCCACTGACGAGTTTGGATTATTGTGTTGGACAACATGATGGAAAGCACCCTACAGATCTTTTTGCATATCAAAAACATCAACGGCGTCTCTGTTGATGAAGTGGCATGTGTTCAGAGTTTATGCTCCATGTGGGCACTAGACACATCAACCCTGTTTGAACTTGGTTTTAAAATGAGTGGACATCTCTGAATTCTAATGTAATGTGGCTGTAATGTCTTGGGTCATTTGACCACATGTGTTGTAACGTTGATGCGTCCCTAACAAGGACTTGATAAGAAATTCCGCAATAGTTTATCCTTAATTAACTATAGTTTTTTTTTTATTGAATAAGATGGCTTTGTCCACGACACACTGGTACTTATCTCAATGTATCAAGTCATACTTCCCTCATTGCATATTCAATACTATGGACTTCGGTAATTGAGCAACTAAAAGTGTGGTTGAAGTACGTTTTAGATAAATGCAATCATTTATCTGTTGGACATGTTTGATTCTTTAGTTTTATACATGTTGACAATGTGTTTGATTCTAGGCATTTGTTTTCGTAAACCCAGTTTAGTCTGCTTCATTCTTAATGATTACGTTCAAATCCTAAATATAGCTTTATGATTTTCTTATATTTCCATATCTTTGTCTAAAACAAGTTTCTGAAACATTGAGATAATTATACTTGGGTATAAATAACCACTTAAACTCCCGGAAAAACTTATATTTACTTTTTAATTCTGAGAGCAGCTTAAGAGCATTCTGGGTAAACGACAGCTTGCAAAAGGAGAAGTATTTTCAATAGTTCTTCCATTGCAGCAGAGCCTTGTGCAAATGTTTATTGCCCAAATTGAAGCGTACAGCAGACATGCTTATTGAACATGTCAGATACTATCTGTATTCCCTCGGTTTTTGCTTCCTCACCCCCCCCATCTATTCGTCCCTCTCTGTTGGCAGATGTTAATGAGTGTCTGAATCCCGGCATCTGCAGTCAGATATGCATCAACCTGAAGGGTGGATACAAGTGCGAATGCCACAACGGCTACCAGATGGATCCGACCACCGGAGTCTGCAAAGCAGTCGGTGAGTCATCAAACTGCCTGAAACATGAGATGCACCCTGAAGTATTGCACAAATTAACTAGCTTTCTTTATTTCTCAGGCTTTCTTTTTTTATACAAGTTTCCAATTCACTATAATATGGTACAAATGTATATATTTAAATGTCTTTAGAAGCATTGCAGTGACCCGCACTACACCGGCATACTGTCAGAAAATGCGGCCAAATACATGAAATAAACCTAAATACTAAAGTGGTTATCATTAAATCATAAGCAAATATAAACCCTTATCTAAGACTCAACTGGAGCTACATCTCCAGCAGCTGGAGTTTTCCAGCGCCACTGTCCGGCCAAATGCGTCATACAATCCTATTTATGCTTATTATACAATCACAAATTTGAATAATGCTTATTTTTAACTTGAGTGATATCCTGGTTTTTACTCGCATGATATCCTGGTTATAAGTTCCCAACATATTATTTTGCTCCCTTTAAACAGATTCTGGAAAACATGAGAGGCTAGAAGAGCACTCAAACTTGAACACATTATTTATATACATCGAGTACACTGAAGACAATTAAATTGGAGCTTCAATGTCTAAAAGTTTAGTTTCTCAAGCATCAGTGAAACAAATCAACTAGTTACATTTTGAAGATGGGTTAACCTTCACTTTCTCGCTCATTTAACCTCAACCTCCCTGCCCTCAGGTAAGGAACCCTGCCTGATCTTCACTAACCGGCGTGATATACGTCGTCTGGGTCTGGAGAGGAAGGAGTACACTCAGATTGTGGAGCAGCAGAGGAACACGGTGGCTCTGGATGCAGACTTTAATCAGCATATGATCTTCTGGGCTGACCTGGGCCAGAAGGCCGTGTATAGGTAGGTTAAACTCGCTCACTCACACGAGCAGCATGTGCAAGAACCAGAGAAAACACATAGTTATACAAGCTTGCCTGATTTTAACAGTTCAATATGCTGATCTGACTCGTTAAAGTAGTCTTCTGATATGATAGAAACATGGTGGCAAAAAGGCAGTGAAACATGCTTAATTGTCAATAGTAGTAGTAGGTCACCTGCTATTTCTACTGAATATTTGTATGGTGTTTTTTTTTCTTTTTCTGTAATTTTAAGACTAGGTTGAGCCTTGCCCCACATTGTTTTGTGGAAAATAAGTTTCAAGTGTTCCAACTAATATGGCCATCTATTGACTCAATTGAACATTTTGTCCTCGCAGCACTGTGCTGGACAAACGAGATGTCGGCATCCACAAGAAAGTTATCGACAACGTCCAGACTCCCGTTGGAATCGCCGTGGACTGGATCTATAAAAACTTGTACTGGTCTGATCTCGGCACCAAAACCATTTCTGTAGCCAACTTCAACGGAACCAAGCAGAAAGTTCTGTTTAACAAAGGCCTCAAAGAACCGGCATCCATCGCTGTCGATCCGCTGTCTGGGTGGGTGAAAAAGTTTGTATGTCTGGTGAAAACCTTTAACTTCAATCAATGCTGTAAATGTACTACTTGCTCTGTGATGGCACTGTAGGTTTCTGTACTGGTCCGACTGGGGGGAACCGGCCAAGATTGAAAAATCGGGTATGAACGGAGTGGACAGACAGGTGTTGGTGGCGACAGACATCCAGTGGCCTAATGGCATCACCCTGGGTGAGGAACACACACTCGCACACAAACAATGACTCATGTACAAATATGCTTATACATCACACCACATTTTTCTTCACGGCTATTCCAACAAAATGCAAACTTTCAACCTAATACTAATGTATTAGGTTGAAAGTTCACTGAACTATGGCTGTTGTTTAATAACAGCCATAGTTCAGTTGCATAATCTTGTTCCTTACCCTTTTGCCTGCTTTTTCAGCTAATTTATACACTTAGATTATGTGTTTCAGTCTAACTGAGAACAAGTTGTCTTTAATTGTATCGGCCCCTTCATTTAGTGATTTTCTTTTTTCTATCTGCCATCCCTCTATTTTGTCACTCGTGTCTCATTTTGTGTCGACACACTTTTATTCTGTTTATTTGGTCTTCTCCCTTATGTCACTCCTTCTTTCCATATGTAATTAATCCCTGTCTTTTTCTGCCCTGTTTTTCCACTCCCCTGTTTCCCCATTTACAATCCACCCTTCTGTTGTTTCTTCACTCCATCTTTCATATCTTGCCTTCTGACGCTATCCTCTCCCGTCTCTTTTTACACTTTATCTTCACAGATCTGATCAAAGGCAGGTTGTATTGGGTTGACTCGAAGCTTCACATGCTCTGCAGCGTCGACCTGAACGGAGACAACAAGAAGAAAGTACTCCAGTCTTCAGAATACCTGGCTCATCCCTTCGCTCTCACTGTGTTTGAGGTACTGCTGCTGTTCTCTTACACAGGAGATATATATATATATATATATATATATATATATATATATATATATATAAAAAAAAAAGTAGTTGGTAACGAATTACATTATCTATTCATTGTGTTGCACGATTATTACGGCACTCGGTAAGCCGCGGAGATGTTTGAGTAGAAAATAAGTTGAGTGCTGCAACAGAAAGAGCAGAGATAAAGGACAGACCAGAATGCTTCGTTGCGAAAGCCAATTGGCGCTGAGCATCTCGGTGCAGAAGTTATCCAGACGGCAGAAACAATTATTGCAACGGAAATAAGCAACGCCCCCTCACCGACGCGATTTAAAGCACAAATAGTCGGGCGAGTAAAGCGTTGTCAGTTATGTTTTTGACAGGGTTCATACACATGTTGAGCAATAAGTTTCCATAACTTTAAACCCAATTTCCATGACCAACATTTTTGAAAACTCTGTATATACATGAAAAAGTGAAAAGCTGTCTTTAATCTAACTGAGAATTGCAAAGCATACAGTATATGCCACGTACATTAATACAACAAAATTGCATTACTTTTCCAAAACTTCTGGGACTTCAATGACTTTTCCAGGCCTTGAAATGACTATTTTAAAATTCAATGACTTTTCTTGATTTTTCCATGACTGTGAACCCAGTTTGGAATAAAGAGTTAAATTACAGTTTTTGCTTTAATCGGAAAAGAATTGTCATCAGTTTAATCGATTATTAAAATAATCATTAGATGCAGCCCTAGTAGATATCCATTTGAAGCCAAAATAAATTTAACAATGAATGACGTTTTTTGCTCAATAACATTGTATAAGAATGCCTTGTCTATGAAATGGAAAATGTGCTTTCCCTTGTCCTCTCCCCAGGATCGAGTCTTCTGGACAGATGGTGAAAATAAAGCCATCTACGGCGCGAATAAGTTCACAGGCTCCGACGTGGTGACGCTGGCCAGTAACCTGAATGACCCCCAGGACATCATCGTATACCACGAGCTGATCCAGATGTCTGGTAAGACCTTGCTGGGATTGGAACAAGTATAGAGGCAAGGGGAAAGAATGGACATTAATGATTGAGCTGGAGAATTGTGTTATTGGAGTCCTGCAGGCTTGGTGACACTAGAGCAGGGGTGCTCAATACATCGATCGCGAGCTACCAGTCGATCACGGTGACCTACCAGTCGACCGCAATGTATTATTGGTAGATCGCATGACATTTTAAAAAATTGGCCCGCCCCCCTGTCATTTTCTCTATAGCACGTCTTTGTTTTAATAAAGTCACTTGCACGCACCCCCCATAGGTAGATCATTTTGACTTGGTCACTTTATAAGTAGTTCGCGTGCTGAAAATGTGAGCACCCCTGCACTAGAGCAACGTCAAATTCGGCGCTTTTCCCCGATCATCTTCTGCTGTGATTTAACAATGAGAAAGTGAATCAGAAATTACCGAGTACAGTAAGAACCAACTATGATTAGCATTTTTGCAAAAATATTTAGCAACTCTAGCAATGCATTTTATGTTTGGTGTGTTTAGCACTGTATTTTATTTTTTGTATATTTTATTCTTTTACTCGCTGCGTGAGGATCCCCTCATGGACCTCTCACTCGGCGGGCGCATCGTCTCCGTTTCGGCACGTGGCGGTTGAAACGTCTGATGTGACGACATCTGATCGGCCATTTTGAAAATGGGAATATCGACCGATATGGATCAGTGCCGATCACTAGAATACAATATTATTCTATATTAATTCATTAATATTCAATATTATTTGTTATTACCTTCGCATTGAAAATGCAGAAGGTAATGTTTTGGCCAGCGTTTATTTATTTGAATAGGTCTGTCCGTCCGTTATTCGTCTAAATCAGACAAAACTGAGCCGACTCTTATGAAACTTGGTGGGATGATTGGTCATGACCCAAGGAACAATCGATTAGTTTTTGGGAGTAATTGGGTCAAAGGTCAAGGTCACGAAAAGGTGTAAAATGTAAATTTGCGTTATCTCGGTTAATTGGCATCCGATTTGCGTGAAACTAGTGCCAAATTGTTCATAATTCAATCTTGTGATATGCGAAGGTATGCGCTCTACCGAGTGTCCATTCTAGTTAATTATGCTTTGAGGGACTTCTGTCCTACAACTTGATTGCAGATGTTCTATTCTATACCTTTGTCCAAATTAGAGCTGTTAAACCTTGTGTGCAGGCACTAACTGGTGTGTAGAGAAAGGTGAAAATGGAGGCTGTAGCTACATGTGCCTGCCTGCGCCGCAAATCAACAAACACTCTCCCAGATACACCTGTGTGTGTCCAGAGGGACAGGAGCTGGCCGCTGACGGCCATCGCTGCAAACCTGGTGAGTAAAGAAAAATCATGTTTTATACCAGGACCACAGGCAAGCTATAATTTGCTTGTTAAATTCATTATTGTAGGACATCGGTTAAAACGCCGAACACGCATGTGCGTCATTTAAATTGCTGTTACCACAATGTCAACCCTGTGCATTCCCCTCTGCTTTGTTCTCCCCTTTACTGTGCTGCTAGTCTTAAATGGGCCTCATACAATTGTTTTCAATTCAGTTTATTTTATATAGCCCAACATCACAAATTAAAAATGTACCTCCAAAGGGCTTTACAATCTGTACACGTACGACAGGACCTCACATCGGGTAAGGAAAAACTCAAATGGAAAACCTTTTCACGGGGGAAAAGAGAAGAAACCTTCAGGAGAGCAATGGAGGCGGATCCCTCGCCCCGGATCGACGGAAGCAATAGATGTCATGTGTACAGAAGGAACCATTACAGAGTTACATAAACACATTGAATGTATGCAAAATGTTAAGGGGCTGGGTTTCATGGTGGGTCTCATTCACCCAAACTGTCATTTGTAAAATGGAATTAATTGAATCTTAATTATTTGGGTTAAACTTGCTTTGATGCAACAAAAGAGACTTATTCTTACTCCTTCCCCCTTTTCCTGTTTTCTAGCCTATTAAGCATGTTTCTAGTGTCTCCCCTCAGAGTGCAGTCTTTTATTTGTATCCATGCCAGCCATAAACCCAGCTTTCTGTTAGTAGTTTGACAAGTGAACGAAGCAATTGTTGTGATCCAGTGCCTTTTTGGCAACTGAATTCAGACTGTGCTGGAGAGCCAAGATCTCGCTTACCAAACTGGGAAACCATTTCTTCTTTAATACTAAATGGTTGTCACTTTTAACCCGAGTGCTCAATTTCATTGTGGTCTTTGACCAATCGGATAAAAGAGGTGGCTCAAATCTATGATCCTGTACATGGCTCACTAGTAAAAACTGATTTCTGTGTTTTACTTTTGACTTGGAGACTAAAAGAGTAATGTCCAAAAGGGTCTGCATGGCGCTAGGCGTTTGTGGAAGGAATCTCAACACTAGGGATGCATTTTTAAGAGTGTTTATTTTAACTAAAGCCCAGCTGTGGCCATCACTCAGATGTCTCCTCATATCTTCAACCCACAGTCTGCCGCCAACAGGTTCTGCCAACCTCCAATACTCAGACAGCCAGTCGAACAATCTTAAAGCTTCTAGATAGTGTCTCGTTCTCACTCGCCGCCCGATGGCATGCTCTTCCCTGCTCAGCATTTGATAAATTACTGAGCTTCGCACCACGAGATAACAGTTGTCTTCCGGTTTAGAGCCCTACCCCCGGTTTTAGAGTAGGAGTCTAAACGGGAAACCAGCTAGGACCTCAAGGCTTTCAGACGCCGTTCGACAAGCGCGTCAGTTGAAGGCTTTTTACCGTGCGTTTTTGTGCTTTCTTTTATTTTTTCTTCTCTGCAGGAATAAAGACCTACACTCTCTTTTATACAGCTTGTACGCATGCATTCAACTCTGACCATGTTGATTCATGTAAACTTTTTTTTTTTTTTTATATCCAAGATTCTATCTTCAAAGAGTGGATACTTCTGCAAGTTTTCGTTCATGCTTGGGTTGTCTCGTGAGCGTCTTTGCGTGCATGCACAGGTTTCTACAACTTTGTTGAAACGCTAGTCTGTTTCTGGTACCGTTTGAATGTGATAATGGTGTAAAAAGGGTTAATGAGGGATGACTGTTACTAGCTGAATGCTCCTCCACCTTGCTCCTAGTTGGACTGTAGACAGAATTCTTGGTGTTCTTTATAGCACCAGCTGACCATTTATCCCATTTTATAGCCGTTGCAGTTTTGGCTGGCTCTAATCTGGCTAATGAAAGTAAAAAGCAATACTCTTCACTTCAGGGTTTGAACCTACCATGAGGGCTTTAAATAACCGTCTTTGGACGCAACTGGGGAGATCGTTCTTTAAGGCTGAACAAACTCTGCATAATAAAGAGGATGTTGGTTCAAAATTTCCTGAGCTTCATCATTGGTCTAACCTGTGTTTTTAGATTAGGGTTTTACACATTTGATGTGTTCAAGCTCTATTCCTAATCAAATACAAATCCTTTCCAAACTTCTATTTGCTTTATTTAAACTTCCAGCAGGCTTGAATGTACTTTTTAAAAAATATATTTATTGTACACTTATCTTAATTTCTCAAGACGAGGAGCTGTGGCCCGACAAAGGTAGACCAACAAAACTGCCAACTTAACCTTGTCTGAATCTTGATTCCTTTTTTTTTTTTTTAAAGACTGCTAAATAAACAGACCCTGTTGTGGTGTTGTAGACTTAAAGGTGACATAAGTAGGTTGTGGGAAGAATGAGGTAAAAGAAGAGGGGCTTGTCGAATTGTCAGTTTCTGCAGTAGCTTGACGCTTACTGAGGGTAGTATCCCAGCTGACGTTGTGAGGCCAAAATTAACCCTTGACATGTTGCCAGTCAATCACAAGGCTGACACAATTACACGAGTTGCTGATTAACCACACTTGCATGCGTTTGGAATATGGGCCAGCCAGATAACCCAGAGGAAACCCACCTTGTTGAAAACATGTTTGCCCTTTAGTCTAGGGCTGCAACAAGTTATCAAACACTTTTATTTTTACAAATAACGAAGGTTTTGATCGGTTCCCAGAGGCCAAGTTGACAGTGTATATAGCCCAATTTTTTTTTTTTTTTTTTTTTTTTTTTTTTTAAACGCACCCAACCAGAGTATCAGTTCTCATTATAAAGGCAGAAACTAAATACAGCAAACTGGATTTTAAGGGGATCTCTTATGTAATGCACAAAGTGTTTCCAGGTTTTGGGGAGCACTAATGAGCACTTCGATGCCTTTTTCCAACAGGAAGAGTGTTCTTCTTTCTGTTACTCAGATTCCTGATCTTATTTCAGCACTAGCTTAGTGTCCTGTGGCTAAAGGCTTTACAAATCGTGCTAACTGTTTTGTTTGTCAGGAAGAATGATGCATTAATTTCCAACTCCTACACAGGAGACCTAACGGCCCCGGGAGTTTTACAGTAAACGCGGCAACACTCCGCTGCCTCTGCAATCGAGGCTGCATTGATTCGCCTGTAAGGATCTTATTGTTGCAGCAGCTGCCTGTCGTGATTGTGGCGCTGATTTGGACGCTGTGATCAATAGTCAACAGTTTACGGTGCAATGTGGCTGCTTCTGTTGGTGCATGTTGTCGATGGTGTTATGAATGTAGGTCGTGTGTCTCCGCTTGGTGGTGGCTGCTCTCTAAACAAAATGAATCCTGCTTTCACTTATAAAGCGTTTATTTACCACTTTAGTCCCCTGATATCTGGGCTATATTCCAAGGGCTACTTTGCACGTGCCTGTGTACAGTTTTAAAAAATGGGGCCTGTTTAGCATGACTCTTGGCTCTCTCTGACAGAAAATTCTACCAAAGGTCCCTCAAAGGATGATTGGAAAGCTCCGGTACAGCCACCACCAGGTAAAATCTGTTGACTCTCTTTAAAGCATGTTGGGTATTAAATACGTTTATCTTCTCCTTCCTTACTGTGTGCCGTTTTATTTGTTGAACTGGACAGCCCTTTTTGCTTTCGTTTCTGTGAATCTAGTCTTTTTCTTAGCCATTTCTACCCTTGACTCTCCCATACTGTGAACATTTAATTTCTATCCTCTGTGCGGTATAGAAATGTTTAATATTCTGGGTTAAACATCTTTTTTTGCCTGTCTAGTGTATTCATAATTACTTCTCTCTGTGCTATGGTGTTGGCGGTTTATGACGCACATTCAGATGTGTTGTGGGGCTTTGTGTTTTAGATCATTCATTTAACACCGAATTCTATTACAACTATCCTCTGGTCTGACTCAGTCCTGAAACTTGTGATCTAAAACGAATCTATACGAGTAGTAAATTTTAAGCTTCTATCTTTGCTTCATCCATTTGACAAACTGTGCTTAAGAAATCCTTGCTAGTGTGCTGGAGTATACTCATGTTTTTTCCTGTGGCTCCATTTTCTGTTCACTGCAAGAATGTGTAATGTATTGCTTTCTACACTTTTTGGATTGTATCACTATTCATGTGTAATATATTCAAAGATCAAATAACAGACTTTTTGCCCTGGTCTATAGCTCTGCCGAAATCCTCGGCTGGGGTAATCTTTGTTTCTCATGTCGTACCGCTGATGTGAGACCAGAATATAATCCTGGAGGCTGCTCCTACTTAACAATTGCTTTTTCTTCTTCATGGCATTCTTGTAAATTTGGACATAATCTATTTGCTTTGTTAGTCTTGGGTCAAATGTGAGGCTTTGACTTCAGCTTTATGTAGATTTAGCCAGCGTATTCGGTCCTGTAAATATTTTACTCTAAAGTTTTAAAATGGTGTTTTGTAAGCCTGTACTAGAAGGGTGCGTTTCTTTCCTAATCCTCTGAAAATGTTGTTTGTTAAAGATATATCTCTAATTGGCAACACAAGGGTTGCTGAGTTCTTGTTTCTGATTACACGTTCTCATGACTTAATTCAGTTTTACCTTTTGTGTGTTTAAGCCTGGTAGTAAAGCTCTATACACTTCCCCCTGCTACACATGCAAAACTGTAGACTTCTTTAGATAAATCTGCAGTGTGATATGTTCTGATACATTGTTGCTGTAGAATAAGCTGCTGAGGAAGATATTTTAGACTGGCATCAAACTCTAGGATGTTTGATTGCAAGTACAGCCCAGGTGCAGAACACCACCTAGTGGCCGACACTGGAAAGTACAAACTACCAAAACCAAGTTCCAGTATGGCTAGTTAAATGTTTGTGCGTCATGTAATAAAACAGTTGTAAGAAGCAGACAATGACACAAAAAAAATTGGTCTGAGATTCTGATGTCTCTCTGTGATTTCATATTTCTGGGGAACACAAAATGATTACATGGAAACTCCAGTTTCAGAATATTAGACCAGTAAAGGGTGGACGATAACTAAAAGTACTAAAATGTGGAAATTAAAATTATCAGCCAACTTCTACTTATGGTAAACAAATCTCTTGAAGACCAAAATGGCACTGAACAGTGTTTTGTGTGTATCCAAGTCTTCATATAGCTCCTTTTTTAAAAATGCAACGATTTGCCACGCTGTTTAAATGGGATATATGTTCCCTTTTAATGCATTGAATGACTCATTATTCAACTCAATCTCACGTACATTGTCCTGCTGCTAGAAATACTCACTGGAGCACCAAATATCTAAGCCACTGGTGAAAATACATAATTGCATGCAAATTTGACCCCTTTTTGAGTAAGGCTGGATAATAAATACTGCGCATTTTCAAGGCCTTTGTAATTTTCTGTTTTGTACTTTCGTAGCAGGAGCTAATGGGCCGAATGTCACAGGTTGGCTCTGTTGCCATTAGGAAAAACAAATGTCACCGTCTCCTTTTTTCAGCGCATTAAAATGTTTTACTTGGCGTGCCGATTACACCACCAAGGCATTTGGCAGGAAGCGCATGAGTTAACATATCCCGTTTTTTGTATCTGTCCTGAAGTCTTTCAGCCAAGCTGTTTGCCAGTCATGTCACTCACTTGTTGCTGGCGCAAACATTTTGGGCTGAATCCTATTGACAAAGTGAAAGACAAAAGAGTTTTCAACCAGAATGTTTTCTTTTTTTTTTTTTCTTTTTTTTTACAGTTTTCTTTACCAAATGTATACTATTTTTATTTTATTATCTTGACTATTCACTGTTAATCGCGCGCAAGCTATCCGTCTAAAAGAATGTTTAGTCAGAAGTTAAACATGTCCTTCAACTGAACATGTCCTTAAACTGAACTGGTGTGCTGAATGTGTGGTTTAAAGTTGACCTATGCTTTGTTTTTGTCAGAGGCAAACGTGAGCACGTCGATCCAGGTGAACTCCACAGCCAGAGGGTCTACTGCTGCCTGGGCAATACTACCTGTCTGTGCGTACAACACACTTGCACAAATATGCACATACACTCAAGGCTATTGTATTTATTGAAACAAGTCGAGGGTTGCAATCAAATACTGTAAAATGCTGTAGTGGTAATGGAACGAGACCTCATCCCCTCAGCAATTTACTACAGGAAAGGCTACATGCAAATGCTTGACTACACGTGTCCCACAAGCCTATCAGCCCATGCTGAATACTCTGGATTATATGACGCTCGTCGTTTCCCCTTGTCCCTCTGCTAAGTGCTGCTGGTGATGGCGGTGGGGGGCGGCTACCTGATGTGGCGAAACTGGCAGCTAAAGAACCAGAAGAGCATGAACTTTGACAACCCCGTCTACCTGAAGACCACAGAAGAAGACCTTAACATTGACATCACCCGGCACGGCGCCAATGTAGGGCACACCTATCCTGCGGTGAGTAAAACTGTTTCGGAGCACAGATCGTCAAGGTTGGAAAAGGCTCGGCAAACAGTTGGTCTCCCCATCAGATACAGCGCCGTAAAGAGCCCTGTGCCCTAAAATCATGACGAGTCCTCTTGTATGATAAAAGATCATTTAAGATGGCGTGCGCCATCTTAAATTTTTAATATGTTTCTCTCCCCTCCCTCTGTCTTCAGATTTCGATTGTGAGCACAGAAGATGATTTATCATGATCGTTTTGGAGTTTGGGCTTTTTCTTTTTAGGGCAACCCATAGTGTTGCAAGGCGCCGCCTTGTTCCCATGCCGACTGTTGTCCATAGAAGCAGCCCTTAAAGTCCGACCACATGCCTTCTGAAATGAATTGTTATCTGTGGAGAGGATGACTTGAGGAAATGCTATTTATTATGTGAATACTACAATGAATTACATGTCCATAACTGTTTTCACTGAAGAGTTTGGGGTCTTTTTGGTTTTGTCTTATTTTTGGGACACAGCTTCTTGTCTTTCGTTTAGTCTTTTCACTACAGTTTAGGGAAGCGCCGTGAATTCCCACAATTTGATCACCTTACTCGGGTTCAACCTGATGTGAAAGAATGTTTTTCTGCAACCGGATCAACTCTGCTGGACAGGATTTAAAGCTGGCTATGAACCGTCCGGCATGAAAGGGGGGTCTGGGGTCATAAAAAGGTTCAATGGAAAACCTTATCCAAACTTTCTCTTTCTAGTCATGATTTGGGCAGTAATATCATGTTTTTTATTTTGTGCTCTTTAGATTTTGTTTTCCAACAGTACCTCATGGAGAGCATTCTTACAAGCTTTTCAGCCAGTGTTCAACATTATTATTGAAGTTGCATAAGGATCTCCGTGGAAACATCATTTGTAAACATTGTATATATTTACTCACCATCCCACAGACAAGACAGTCAATCAGGACTCTCTTTAATGCACTTTGATCAATTGTTCCTTGTGTAAATAAGATTGTATACATTTGACTTGAAATAATTTTTTTGCTATGGTCTGGCATTGTACCAGGGTTAGAGTTCAGATGTATTTAAATAGAAAGAAAAAGCTGTGGGGGAAAAAACAACTATTTTGTATGTTGTGCTGTTGCTGTGAACTTTTTCTAGCCTTGTACAGTGAGGGGGGGTACTATTTAAAACTTCAAAGCTCTGTATCTGTGAAGAAACTGATTTGAAAACAACTTTAATTAAAACTTAATATACAAAGTTGGCGTCCTGTCTTTAATGTCAATCATGTGTGTAAAAGGGTTGACCACATACAGTTTAGTCTGGTTTGTAGACTCCTTGATAAGAGAATTTTGACTGTGCTATGATGCCCCAATAGGTGGAAGAAGTATTTACAGGGTTAAATTATCAAAATAAATTAGCTTTTGTAAATCTGAGTATTTTGCTTTTTAGGCCAAGAGCCGGGTTTGCGCTGTCAAATACTAGAATGGGCACTCGGTAGAGCGCAGACCACATTCAAGCCGCTCGCACAAACCAAACATCAGCTGCCAATGTGTCCATTTGCACCGCGACGAAACTTTGGCAAGTGGACCTCTCAAAGTAGCTAATGTCACTTTCATGCTAATGTATCAAGCTCACGACACTGACACACACGCACTGCACGTCAAGCGCGCCAATGGGCTGTGGCGCGTGAAGCTACCCCACCTGCTGAGATTGACTCCCATGGAGAGGTTTCTGTCGCAGCAGTACAAGCCGCAGCATGAGCTGCGACGAGTGGGACGAGTCCATGCTCTGCAGGGAGATACCGACAAGGTTTTTACCGTTTCATGACGTTGACCTTTGAATCAGTCAATCCCAAAATCTAATCAAATGGTCCCCGGATAATACCCAATCATCCCACCAAATTTCATGCAATTTGGCTTAATACTTTTTGACTTGTGACTAACACGCATGTACACTCATACATATACACTTCCGCATATTCAATGCGAAGGTAATGAAATGTAAGATTTGACGAGAAAACTGCTTAATTTCTAACTGTTCATTACTGCGTAGTTCTGGACCTGCTGGACCTTTTTTAAGGGTTGGCCTCTATATCTATATGAATAGTCCAATCAGCCTGAGCTGTATGTCTTTGTGAGGAAAGCGTAAGAAGCTGACACAAAGAACATGGAAACTCTACACAGGACTGCCAGACCAAGATCCAAACCCGGGCCAGTATTGCTGTGAGGCGACAGTGCAGGCCAAATAAAATGTCCACTCTTCACTTGTGGTCGGAACAGTCGGTTGAGGGTCGAATGGGTCTTATTTGTGAAGTGTCGAGACGGTAAGGTGTTTCTTTACAGGCAACACCAAAAGAATGATAAGCACACACGTCAATGATGTCAAGGTTCCTATAATGCATTCCACCTCCTATAATGCATTCCACCTCTTTCCACCTGCAATTAACTAGATCTTGGTGAGGTTTAGCTCAGTGGGGAGAGTGGTCGTCCCGTGACCGCAAGGTAGCAGGCTCGATCCCCGCTCTCCCCATTAGTTGCAGCCCGAAGTGTCATTGAACCCCCCAATGCTCCCCGGGCGCGGCGCTTCACTGCAGCCCACTGCTCCTTCATAACGAAGGATGGGTCAAATGCAGAATTCAAATTTTTTTTTTTTTTTTTTTTTTTTTTTATTATTATTATACGTGATTGGTTAATACAAATGGAAACTCAATTGTGTCCTGTTGCCTGAGTTCACTTATGGATGCAGTTTAATTAAAGTTACATTGCTTGCACGTTGGCCTTTGTTTAGAGTGCAAATCAAAACTCCAGGAAGAAAACCTGAATGCTTTGTCACCCGTAGACTCGATGGAGTGATGCGCTCTACCATCTAAGGCTCAAATGAGTATTGCAACAACAAAACACATTATTTTGATGAAAGAAAAACAATCTCCTAATAGCATCATAAAATAAAGTGAGATTTTTCAAAAATGAAGGAAAAATAATTCAAGTACAATAGCAAAAAACACTACAAATGTCCCCATATTTCAATACAAAAGATAACCAGGGAAAAGATGACCAGGAACCAGCTGTTGCGTTCAAGTGGAGATGTAATTTAAATGAGTCTCAGCTTGCCCACGACTTAACAACCACTTTACATTTTTCCAATAATAAAAATGAGAATTAACTGCTTTCGGAATACTTCATTAATAAAACAATTCCTGTAAAATTGAATGTCCTTCATCCTTAACTGGAAAATCGTCCAATACATATGGCTGTAGCATCTTGTTATAGTTTCGTTGTCACTGCAATTCAATGTAGACGAATCATTTCACAAAATAATACAACTATATCAAGTTATACATTGACTGTCTTACGCTCTTCCGAACACGTTTGTAAAGTTATGAGAATGAGATGTTGGAGCAAGTGGGAGGAGAACGGGAGATCAAGAGATGGATATAAGAGGATAAACTCACGCATCCTCAGTCATTTTACCTTAGTGTGTGCGTGTGTGTGTACGTGTCAACTGTACGCATGTTGACATGATTTATCTCTGAATTTCCCGTCCTTCCATTTGTCGTCTATCGTGGTCTTCTCAGCGTGCGTGTGGTGTGGTGTTGGGAGTTAAAAGAATGACTGCGAGGAGGATTTGAGTTTTAGATCCGGGAGTAAACCATGTTGACCCACCTCAGAGCCCGAAGCAGGAGTTTGTTCTCCAGCAGTCGGACTCAATCTGTCAAGGAAGCGGCCGACTATCTGGACTTCAACAACTCCTTTGTGAAGCCATGGAACTCCATGCAGGTCGGATATTTAATTTATTCGCAATTAAAGGGGGTCGTCAATCTGGTTAAATCATGTCAACAGGTATCCGCGGTCAAGTTAGCTGCAAATGTTAGCTAGAAATGGAATGCATCTCTATTCATGGTGCTTCGGTACAGAAGTTTTGGGCCAAAAGTCACGGAGATAGGCCCTTATTTAGTTCAAAATGCATGGCTATGTTATTGTTGATGGATAGATAAAACATGGTTTCAATGTAAAACATGGTTGTAGACCTACTGCTCATTAAGGGGTGCTATTTCCATTATTGATTAATGTTCCAAAGCCCAAGAAACGCCTGAGTAAAGAAGCATACCTAACCTTCACATGCATGTTTCAATCTTTACCCCAGTATTTAACGTGTATCATGCTTAATTTGATCCCTTTGTTTTATGTTGTCTAATTCAGCTTGTAAACGAGCTAAACATGCTGAATTCATCACCAAAGTTGTTGTGTTGATTGCGAAGTATCTGGGCAGAGACATCTATGATCTTTACATCAAGTATGAAAACGAAGAGGAGGATCGACTCCCGGTGTCTCCCTCCTGTCTGCTGCTCTCTCCGACCAAACACTTCACTCTCAGCAGCGTCGACTCTTTTATTTGTAATGTGAAAAACTTTACAGTACACAGGTGTGCTCTGCATCTTTAATATTAAATGTGTGTGCTTCTTCACCCTGGCAACTATTATGGAAGCCTCTAATTAGTCTAATAGTTAAAATGTTTATCATACTTCGCCATTCTGATTATATTTAAACCCATATTGTACCTCAATATATTCTCCTGTCTTCCTCTCCTCCAGGTGTACTACTTGCCCTACAGGTTAGCAGCCAGGTATCCAAAGACACGGATCGGCCAGTTGGCCACGTACACTGACCAGAGCAGGAAGTTGGACCTGTGTGATGACTACATTGTCCAGAGCAACGAGTTCTTTTTCGACCGAGACCCTAACATTTTCCACAACGTTTTCAACTTCTACAGGTGAAACTAAAATGAAAGAGGAATGGGGTTTTCCGTCTCTTTGGAATGGCTCCTTAGAATAATTTTGGACCTCCTGTCTTGTTGTCCGCTCAATCAGAACTGGAGTTTTGTACATTAAAGACAAGCTGTGTCCGCACAATTTCCTTGAGGAGATAAACTACCGGGGTGTCAGAATCAAAAACAGCCAACGCTGCTGCCGTATCTCCTTCGAAGAGATGCAAGACGAGCTGAACGACCAACTGAAGATACAGAGGCAGCTGATCGCAGAGGTGGGTGATGGAGAGGCAGGTCGCCTACCAGTAACTCTGGAAGATGCAGAAGATGCAGCCAGATTCCAGATCTCTGAATTATCATGGAGGCATCCACAGTCCTCTGTTAAGAATATTTTCCTCTCCGTGGAGAATAAATAAAACATAAACACTGATGAATTGGCTGGTGATGTCGGTCATAATACTATACAGAAAAACATGCACCCCCTGGATATACTGAAATGAGTTGGGCGAATGATTTTTTAATCGGCCCAATGCTCTTGACCTAATACCTGAAAGCTATAAGAACCTTACCATCAGCCAAAGCTGCACTTTGTGTTTAGTTACATTTAGCATATATTATAATCCAATATGTTAGCACCCTAAGGCCTAACACATGAACTAATGTGGCAAACCACGGTAAACAATATTAACTTGTGAGCAGGTTTGTATTTTAGTTTTGGGTCTCAGAGGTGAGAGTTCATTTCGCATGACGTTTCTCACTTCGCCCTCGTGTTATCCATCAAAACATAAAGTTTGGGTTTGAGAGTCATCCAAAAACAATGGAGGTTAAAGGAAATTATTACTATATCATGAAGTCATCCCCTTTCAAGTTCCAGTGGTTCAGCTTCTCTATTTGTACCTGTGAGATTTTGTTGGTAATCTTCTGACTGACCTACATTTCAAATCACTGCTCTGCGCTGCTTCTTGACAGATGGAGAGCGGAGAATAAGCTTTTTCTTGGCACAGATTTAGGCAGATGTTTATATTACAGAAGTCCCACTCTAATGCAGTATTATCGTACAGTTTCCCCTCTGTTTTCTCTCAACATTCAGTTCTCTCCTCTCCACGTTTTGCTTTGTGATCCAGACATTTTGTTTGTCTCTCCTCATCCTCGATAAAAGTGTTTTGATTCTAAAAAGAACAAATATTTAGTCTCCGTGATTAGTCAATATAAAATACATATACACTTTTTAAAAGTGGCTAGTAAAACAACTTTTTTTGTTTAAATTGTGAATGGGATGCTTTCTGTCTCACGTCAAGCTGGAGATGGAGGAAAATTAGGTGCTGTTTTACAACTTGGCATTCGGGTCGACCCGGAAGAATATCTGGAACTTGATGGAAAAGCCGTTCTCCTCGGTCACGCCAAGCTGATGGCTGTCGCCTCCTCCATGTTTGTGCTGCTCTCACTGGTCACCATGACGCTCAACACCGTGGAGGAGTTGCAGTACAAGGTGTGTGAGAGTGTGCATGAAAAGGAAAAAATATATTCTGAGCACATTAATGACTATATGATTAATGATTATATGGATGTCGCTTTCAACATTATGTTCACATAAATTAGAGTGCCATGCGTGCATTTTCAGTTCAATTCTATTCAATTCTATTCCGTTTATTTGTGTAGCCCATTTTCACAAATTACAAATGTGTCTCGGAGTGACAATCTGTACACATCCCTGTCCCAAAACCTCACATCGGATCAGGCATTTAAGACAACACATAAATAAAAAAGGTGAATGTGTAAGAACACAAAGAAAAGAGAAGTAGTCAAACAAAATAAACTATCTTGGAGTGCCCCAGTTAAATCAGGATATTTTTAAACACTAGAGCACACTTTTTTACATCACACACATTACAAAGAAACAATTTCACCAAACCGTCCGCTTTCAACCCTTGTTTAATTGTTCTTACAGACTGAGTCGGGCCAGCTCAGTGGCAGATTCTATAGCGAGTACGTGGAGTCGTTCTGCATCACCTTCTTCACCCTGGAGTACCTGCTGCGTCTGGCGTCCACCCCCGACCTCAAGTGTTTTGTACGCAGCATGCTGAACACCTTCGACCTGGTCGCTATCCTGCCACACTACCTGCAAATGGCCCTGGAGTGCTTTGAGGACGAGGGCATGTACCTGCACTCAGGGGACATTGAAGTTGTGTCAAGTGTTGGAAAGGGGGTCGTCAATCTGGTTAAATCATGTCAACAGGTATCCGCGGTCAAGTTAGCTGCAAATGTTAGCTAGAAATGGAATGCATCTCTATTCATGGTGCTTCGGTACAGAAGTTTTGGGCCAAAAGTCACGGAGATAGGCCCTTATTTAGTTCAAAATGCATGGCTATGTTATTGTTGATGGATAGATAAAACATGGTTTCAATGTAAAACATGGTTGTAGACCTACTGCTCATTAAGGGGTGCTATTTCCATTATTGATTAATGTTCCAAAGCCCAAGAAACGCCTGAGTAAAGAAGCATACCTAACCTTCACATGCATGTTTCAATCTTTACCCCAGTATTTAACGTGTATCATGCTTAATTTGATCCCTTTGTTTTATGTTGTCTAATTCAGCTTGTAAACGAGCTAAACATGCTGAATTCATCACCAAAGTTGTTGTGTTGATTGCGAAGTATCTGGGCAGAGACATCTATGATCTTTACATCAAGTATGAAAACGAAGAGGAGGATCGACTCCCGGTGTCTCCCTCCTGTCTGCTGCTCTCTCCGACCAAACACTTCACTCTCAGCAGCGTCGACTCTTTTATTTGTAATGTGAAAAACTTTACAGTACACAGGTGTGCTCTGCATCTTTAATATTAAATGTGTGTGCTTCTTCACCCTGGCAACTATTATGGAAGCCTCTAATTAGTCTAATAGTTAAAATGTTTATCATACTTCGCCATTCTGATTATATTTAAACCCATATTGTACCTCAATATATTCTCCTGTCTTCCTCTCCTCCAGGTGTACTCGCCAACCTGGTCGCTATCCTGCCACACTACCTGCAAATGGCCCTGGAGTGCTTTGAGGACGAGGGCATGTACCTGCACTCAGGGGACATTGAAGTTGTGTCAAGTGTTGGAAAGGTAGAATTCTAGAGTGATGGGGGTGAGGGTGAGGGAGATGATTCAATGTATTTGTCTTCCACATACATTGGTTCTTGTTCTGTCATCTTTCTTCTAGGTGGGACAAGTTCTGAGGATCATGCGTCTGATGCGAATCTTCAGGATCTTGAAGCTGGCTCGTCACTCCACAGGCCTCAGGGCTTTCGGCTTTACACGGAGGCAGTGCTACCAGCAGGTCTGACTGTACCTACTTCTGGTTTTGCATTTTCAAATACTTGAGTTCAGGCAATGAAGAAACTGTTGCACATGTTAAAAATGCCAGAGAAGCTCCGAGTGGGAACGACCGTTGCCTGTATGGATGGATACTGATGAATCTAAGGCTTCCACGCCTCACAGTCGTGAGCGAGACCATGAAGCTGACGTGCAGGGAAATGCCACATATAAATGTGTTTGTCTCTGGGCAGGTGGGCTGTTTGCTGCTCTTCATTGGCATGGGCATCTTCATGTTTTCAGCCATGTTGTACACCGTGGAGCACGACGTCTACAACACCAACTTCACCTCCATGCCGAATGCGTGGTGGTGGGCCGCTGTGAGTCCACAAACATAAACATGCACACGCGTTTAACAATCATTTTGCTTTCTATCCATTCACTGTTCTGTGAGTTCCATCCTCTTCGGACAAGTGGCAGCATTGGCGACATGCTTGTTCCTTGTGGTTCCAGGAACCACTCCATTTTGCGTGACATCAACATAGCCATCATGGCCACACCTGAAGAGGTGTTTGTTGTGAGATTTGTAGCTGCATTTAACTGGAGACGGGCACGCTAGAGGGTCAGGCCATTACAAGATTCATTGAGTCCCCCAGTTGTAGGTTCAGACCTTTCAGAATGGTTGACAAACCCGCCCAATTCGTTTGTATGAATTAGAAGAGATATGACTTCAAGATCACAATTAAAAAAGAGAAATGAGTATTAATTCAATTCAATTCAGTTTATTTGTATAGCACAGTTTCACAAATTACGAATTTGTCTCAGAGTGATTTACAATCTGTACACATAGACATCCCTGCCCCAAAACCTCACATCGGATCAGGAAAAACTCCCAAATAATTCTTCAGGGGGAAAAAAGGGAAGAAACCTTCAGGAGAGTAACAGAGGAGGATCCCTCTCCAGAATGGACAGGTGCAATAGATGTAATGTGTACAGAAGGACAGATTTAGAGTTAAAATACATTCAATGAATTTGACAGTTTATCAATAGTTCATATTTAGGCATATTCCTCCCATTACTTCAACAACTTATTGTACCTTTGTATTACGCATTTTCTGGTTCTCCCTGTCTGTTTCTTTCGACCTTTCAGGTGAGTATTTCCACGGTGGGCTACGGCGACATGTTCCCAGAGACCAACCTGGGCCGCATCTTCGCCTTCCTCTGCATCTCCTTCGGTGTCATCCTCAACGGCATGCCCATCTCTATCCTCTACAACAAGTCCCAGGAGTACACCGCTATCACCAAGGCCCGCGGGAAGGTGCACTTCGCCAGGAGGGCGGCGAAGAGACTGGCCGAGTGCTGCCAGGTGTTAGATTTTCAAAGTCTCTGCTGAGATTTGACAGGAATGTGGAAACTAATGTGCGGCATTCTGTAGAGGCCACCTTAACATCCAGACCCTGTGGCGGCTACTTGAACCAACAACCTGCCGTGAAGTGAAGACAATTTAAAATGTCACCCCAAACCATTCATCCATATGCCTATCCCCGCATGCACTGGGTGAGAGGTTGGGAATAACCCTCTGAATTGGTGGGGTGTGGATCAGATGGAAAAAGAAAATGTCATTAAATTTCTTACTTTACTTGCCAAAACACTATATGCTAATCCTCATTCTTTTTAATCTACATCTACACTAAAGCAGTCTATTGCTCCATCATCCCCAGCCACTCCTCTCCCTCTGTCCACGTCAATTGACTCTAAAGCAAAAAAAGAATCCAGGATTCAAGAGCGAGCGGCGAGGACTGAAATCATAAATCGAAGACCAACATCTGGAGGATAGATTTTTAGGCCCGTTTATTTCCGAATACGTCTCTCTCCAATAATAAAGATGTCTCTTCATTGTGTCATTAAGCTGTGCAGCTCTCCCGTTGTTTGTGTAGGAAACGTCAGCGTCACTCCTGCAGGAATCGTTCAACACCGCATCGCCAAGCAGGACTGATAATACTCACGTCAGTGTCACAAGATCTTTTTAGCAGCTGTTCTGCTGTGATAAACAGTATGTGGTCACGCCCTTATTAAAAGCTTACTATGAAACAGCTGACACCACATCAAGGGCGATGAGGGGATTGGTGGCTACTGACATTTTGGAAATGAAGATATATGCTTTCTTGCAATGAGGTACATGTCTGAAGCAGCAGTTAGCAAGCTATTAGCATAGCATTACGACTGGAAGGAGTTGGGGGATTTTTTTTATTTGCATACATATTCTTTTCAGCCAATACAATTATCGTTCAGAAAGCTACAAAAAGTTAAAAATAAAAATTAAAGGTGGCACAGTCGGGACTAATAGAAAATGTGCACCGTACACATTTAAATTACAAGAAAAACGTTAGTCTGTATTTAGTGATGGTTTGGGTTTTATTTGTCCAAGCTTTTAAATGTGGAAAATGACATTTGATGGAATTACTTATGTGCATTCTTGCTGCCGGCCCAGAAGAGGCATCTGCATATTTTAATGTTTACTTGTAGCGTCACCTCGTCCCGATAGCACCTTTTTTTTCATTTCTTGCAGGTACAATTCTCAACATTTACACACAAATTCACATCTGTTTCTCCACATATTGGATGGACTTGACAACGGTGCACCAAGTTCAGGTTCTAGCCAACTCCTGTAAAACGCCAGCACTTGTTTGAGTTTTCTGGTAAAAAAGATCCATTGCTGCACAGGAAGTGATGCCTTTTAATATCACAAGTCTGTTTTGGAATCAAAAGTCTACTTGTTCAGATTCTCGAGCAGGATTTCAGCTCCTTTATTGTTGCCGATGCTGCTGAGCTCTGCTTTGATGGACTCCAGCGCCGCCTTCACCTCTGCTGCCACAGACTTGTCGTAGCTCTTCAGGAGGCTGCACACAGAAATGCAGGCAAAGCTCACAAAGGTTAGCCTGGGGATAGCTATCCAATAAATATGATTTCCTACATTGACCTTAATATATTTGATGTCTTAGCTTTGATGTTTGATTGAGTTGTTACCCATTTCTAGTTAAAGAGTCAGTTCACCCACATATGGGGCACCATCTTTGTGTTGGCCTGTCCAATGCTGCCCACAAGTTTTAGTTAATCTGACATTGTGGTTCTTTCCATAATGTCTGACAACATTATGGAAAGGACTCTAGAGAGAAATAAAATATTAGCCTGGCCACACAAACACCAAGTGTCCATCTGGGTTAACTGATTCATGATGTAACAGCAGTGTATGTTATAATACAATTGTGTGTGTATTTTCACACTGACCTGCAGAGCACCATGGCTCCTCTGTTGACCTTGACCCAGGTCTTCAGATTGTCTGTTCCCACTGTGTCCACCAGTATCCTTCCGAACCGCTCTGAGAGAGACAGGAGAAACGGTTACTGTTGAAATCATACTTGTGTAGTCTTAAAGCCCAGTATTCCTATAGACCTCAGTAGTAATGACTTTATGAACTTCTTCAATAAGAAGATGTTAACTATTAGGGACAAGATTAATAATCTCTTGCCCTTAACCAGCGCCAATCTGTCCTCAAGTGGAATGGCTTTGGAAACCGCTGTATGTCCTGGTGTATATTTAGATGGCTTTTCTCCCATCAACCGTGACCAATTATCTTCAATGGCTTCTACTTCTAACACGTCTACCTGTCTCTTGGACCCTATCCCGACTAGGCTGCTTAAAGACGTTTTGCCTTTAATTGGCAGCTCTCTTTTGGATATTATTAATGTGTCTTTGTTAACAGGCCACGTACCACATTCCTTCAAAGTAGCTGTAATTAAACCTCTCCTGAAGAAGCCCACTCTGGATCCAGAGGTTTTAGCTAACTACAGACCGATCTCTAACCTCCCCTTCCTCTCTAAGATCCTTGAGAAAGTGGTCGCAAATCAGTTGTGTGACTTTCTACATCAGAATAGTTTATTTGAAGAGTTTCAGTCAGGATTTAGAAAACACCACAACACAGATACAGCACTTACGAATGACCTCTTAATGGCAGCAGATAAAGGACTCATCTCTGTACTGGTCTTGTTAGACCTTAGTGCTGCATTCGACACCATTGACCATAACAACCTATTACAGAGACTGGAGCAGTCGATTGGCATTTCAAGCACCGCACTAAGTTGGTTTAAATCCTATTTATCAGATCGATCTCAGTTTGTATTTGTAAACGATGAAGCCTCGATGACCACCAACGTTAGTCACGGAGTTCCACAAGGTTCTGTGCTTGGACCAATTCTATTTACCTTATACATGCTTCCTTTGGGCAATATTATCAGGAAACACTCTATAAACTTTCATTGTTATGCAGATGATACTCAACTATATCTATCGATAAAACCAGAGGAGACTAACCAACTCACTAAAATTCAAGCACGTCTTAGTGACATAAAAACATGGATGACCGGCAACTTCTTGATGTTAAACTCAGACAAAACCGAAGTAATTCTACTCGGCCCTGAGGACCTCAGATCAATTATCTGGTGATGTGATTTCTGTAGATGGCATTACTCTAGCATCCAACACCACTGTAAAGAATCTCGGCATTATCTTTGATCGGGACTTGTCCTTTAACTCCCACATAAAGCAAATCTCAAGGACTGCATTCTTCCATCTACGTAATATTTCAAAAATCAGGCACATCTTGTCTCAAAAAGATGCAGAGAAATTGGTTCACACGTTCGTTACTTCGAGACTGGATTACTGCAACTCCTTATTATCAGGCTGCACTAATAAGTCTCTTAGGTCCCTCTAGTTGATCCAGAATGCTGCAGCTCATATTCTCACTAAAACTTAGAAAAGAGATCACATTACTCCTGCACTAGCTGCTCTGCACTGGCTCCCTGTAAAATCAAGAATCACTTTTAAAATTCTTCTCTTAACTTACAAAACCTTAATTGGTGATGCACCATCATATCTTAAAGAGCTTGTAGTACCGTATCGCCCCACCAGAGAGCTGCGCTCACTAAATGCGGGGCTACTTGTAGTTCCTAGAGTCTTAAAATGTAAAATGGGAGCCAGAGCTTTTAGTTATGAAGCTCCTCTTTTATGGAACCAGCTTCCAATTTCAGTCCGGGAGGCAGATACAGTCACCACATTCAAGAGTAGACTGAAGACTTTCCTCTTTGACAGAGCTTATAGTCAGGGCTGAGTCAGGTTTGCCCTGGTCCAGCCCCTGGATATGCTGGTATAGGCTTATAGCTGCTGGGATGTTTAGGATGCACTGAGCACCTCTCTCCTCTTTTCTTTCTCCTATGGATGAATCTTCATCTCTCATGACTAACTCTGCTTTCTCCCCGGAGTCCTTCTGACTTCACGTCTCATGGGGTCATCGGACCGTATGAGACGGCATAGATCCCATTTGCTGATGGACCGTGAGTTCCTGACACCAGCTGTGCCACTGCCTTGCTGGGACTCCGCCCACTCCTCCACTTCGGAGGTCTCCAAACTCTCCATCGTGGAATATGCCTAAATATGAACTATTGATAAACTCTGTCAAATTCATTGAATGTATTTTAACTCTAAATATGTCCTTCTGTACACATTACATCTATTGCATCTGTCCATCCTGGAGAGGGATCCTCCTCTGTTGCTCTCCTGAAGGTTTCTTCCCTTTTTTTCCCCCTGAAGGGTTATTTGGGAGTTTTTCCTGATCCGATGTGAGGTTTTGGGTCAGGGATGTCTATGTGTACAGATTGTAAAGCACTCTGAGACAAATTTGTAATTTGTGAAACTGGGCTATACAAATAAACTGAATTAAACACTTTATTGACTCAATGTCTCTCCAAGTTCATTTTTATGGCATGCTGCCATAATCATAGCCGTGCCTTTACCTTCCTTGCCGGCCTCTGCCAGCGTTGTGTCCTGCTCCATGAGCCATTTCAGCACCAGGTGCCCTGCTGGATGCTCCGCCATGTGAAGCTGCAGCAGAAACAAGAGTAAGAGGGGGCCCCACACACACACACACACACACACACACACACACACACACACACACACACACACACACACACACACACACACACACACACACACACACACACACACACACACACACACACACACACACACACACACACACACACACACACACACACACACACACACACACACACACACACACACACACACACACACACACACACACACACACACACACACACACACACACACACACACACACACACACACACACACACACACACACACACACACACACACACACCTCTCCGTTGGTCCCTCCTGGTACCAACTCATGATTGGCTAGCTGAGCAACGGCTGTCATGGCGGGCCGCAAGTCCCCGCAGGCTGAAGCCAGTATGTCACTAATGGTGACACTGGATGCCTTGTCTGTCACCATAGTGGCAGCGTTGTCACGGAGATGATCTAGCAACGGTGGGGAGACGACTTCCAGCAGCTCCTTCCTCCGAACTGCCATGTCCTTTTTACTGATGGGAGGAACGAGGGAGCCAATTATTTGCTTGGACCTTAAACACCAATTGATTAATTACCTTTCCTACGAGGCATTTCTTATTCAGGTCATTATAAATTAGGACTTCAGCGATGCTTTTGTTTTAGTGTGTGTTGTGAGGCCAACATAACTAGATGGCCTTGTGCTTGCGGTTCTCAAAGTGCCAAAAGAATATTGCGCTTGTTGAGGCCAAGCTCAGCCGAGGAGAACGCCATCAATGTTTACATTACGCCCTGTCACGAGCACGAGAAATCAAAAAAACATGGCAGAAGTTAGAGGGGTTGCTCCTAACTATAACAGGATTGGTTAGGAAGATCGGGTCTGTTACCTGTGTGTGTTTCCGTCTCCTTGCTGCAGCACCTTGATGATCTCTGGCAGCAGATGAGCAGGGTCTCTGGGACTCAGCAGGTAAAGCAAAACCTTCTTACCATATTTATTACCGATGACCTCATCAAGAGACAGCAAGATCTCCTGAACAAGGGAGACAAGATTATTAATTGTTTTACAAGTCACATCACACTTTCTAGGAAAAGTGCAGTGGCCATCTCAATCATCTGGGGCCGGTATTTCAAAACTTGTAATCCAGATCAGAATGATCCGGATAACCATTTCCCCCCTTCCTCAGCCACGGATCAACCTGATCTATCCCGGTATTTCAAAACTTTGATCAGTTATCCTGATACCGGCAGATTGGGATTTCTAAATCCGGCCCCTGGATCAGACAGGTAATGGAGCGAACATTTTACAGAAAAAAAGAGAAGCTGGCACTACTATTGTCTCTAAATGTAGGTATAATTTTGGTCAGCTGTGATGCATCCTAAAACGAGATGAAAGGCAATCACTATATTTAGTTGAAAAATTACCTAATTTCACAAAGTTGAAAGGATAGCTAGGCAAAGTCAAATAAAGCAGAGTTCGAGCTAACGCTGCTCCATTGAATTCTGTGTTAAGGAGCTAACAAGCTAGTAAAGTGGATAGTGTTTACTCATAAGGCATTGTGTGTAGATTTTAAAATGTGTTGTACATATCTCCGATGTGAGGTCAGGGGGATGTCTATGTGTACAGATTGTAAAGCCATCCGAGTCAAATTTGTAATTTGTTATAATAGAGTATACAAAATAAACTGAATTGAATCGCATTTTTAGGAAACAGTTTTCAACAAAGGGAAAGCTTAAAACCTTAATATTTGTTCTCTTTACAGATGTTTGTGGAAAGAGAATACAGCCAGTTAACACAGCGCTGCCCCAAATGTCATAACCTTTTGAGCATTGGCTATGAAAATTAAGTGTGTGAGCTGAATGCATTAGTAAATACATTTGACTGATTTTCAATGTTTTTCAGTTAAATGTATTTATTAACATGCATTGTATATTTTTTTTACTTCAGTTTTCCACTGTGTTCTCTGAAAAAAAAGGAACGTGCAAAGAAAATAAACATTGACCAAACATTGTTACTTCACACTTACTGAAAGCACAGCCTGTTTGACAAGCTTGGTGTCGTCCACGCAGTCGAACATGGCCAGAAGAACTAGGTGACCGAACTCCCCCTGTGCACAAATTAATCTTGGTAAATAAATCAGCATTTAATTTCTGATCTTTAAAAAACAAAAATGCGCAAATGAAGCATGGTTGTATTATGAATTAATGCAGGAGCATTGAGAACTCACCGTGGCAAACTTTACAATGTAGGTTTTCATAGTTTTGATAATTACTTTCCTGTCCTGAAAAATAAAACACCGTTGAAATGCCAAATTGACTAATTATACAGTCTGATGAATATTTGTTCCCCCCAACAATGAGTAGTTTAAATAAAAGAACAATTTACCATCTTTTATGTGGACATACAATCTGTGTTGATGGTAAATGTAGTCTTTAGAAATACCTTGTTTGTGTGCCATGTTGACAGAGAAAGCAGAATTTGCATTGCAATCCTTTTTTCTTCCTGCATGTCGTTGAAAGAACTACCGCATGTTCAGTCGTAATTATTCAAACCTGCGGTGCGTGGATATGCAGCGAGAGACTGTTGCTGCTGTATGAGCCGTGCAAGAGGATTTGGTCGCTACAGACTATAGCCAGGATAAGTCAATGTTTCTGTCTATTTGGCGTGCACTGCTTCAATTGACTACATTTACCATCAGCACTGGTCACACGAAGGGCGGTACATTTTTCTTTGTGTAAATGTGTCCAAACACACCTTAGCCGTCCCGTGCCAAAAACAGTGCATTGCCACTCGTGCTCCGTCGTGTGTGTGAGCCATATAGACGACAGACTCTCTGATCGACTCGATCATTTCCTGCTCACATCAGAAAAGAGGAAAAACGTCAGCGGTGAATACAAAGCTTCTAATAAATGTATCAACATCTCTTTTATTGTGAAATGTTGTGCTCCTACAAAGATGTAATCTTTTTCTTCTACATAGGTCATACATCTGCAGATGTATTTGCATTTTAAAGCACACTGTAGCCTTCCTAAAAGGTAGTACTAGGGAAATAGATGACTACTCAAATATTGACATCATGTGAGGTAGGGGTGTCACGATACCAAAAATTCAATAGTCGGTACCGATACCAGTAAAATAACACGATTCTCGATACCACGGTAAAAAAAAAAAAGATTCCATGTATAATATGTAAAATATTTGAAAAATAGCAAGACATACAAAACATGTGCAATTAGAGCAGTGGTCCCCAACCTTCTTTGAGCCACGGACCGGTTCCGTGTCAGAAATTATTTTCACGGACCGGGGAGAATTTGCTCACCCGTGTGCGGCAGCGGAGCTCTATCGCGCGCGCGAGCCGAGGAATTTAAGACTCCTGAACGCAGCTCAGACGTACACACGGATGTATCCGGTCCTTTTTCAAAATAAAATACTTTTCCGACTGATTTAAAAAAAAAAAAATTACAACTTTTTTTATTCACTTTTTTCCCGCGGCCCGGTACCAACTGAGCCGCGGACCGGTGTTTGGGGACCCCTGCTGTAGAGGACAGCCTGTATATACATATTAACACATACAATATATATATTATAATCTGAATTAAGGTTGCTTTTGTTACACAAACATTGAGAGTGTTAAATGATAGGCTGTGAACCACACCCCAACCCCGAGATGGGGTGTAGGAGAATCACACAAGGTGACTCCCAAACGAAACCGCCCCATCCCGGGAGTCTGTCCATTCAGGATTAAATGATCTATTTTCGCTGTCAACTTTTCTTTTTTTGGAGAGCAACATTTGTTCCTTATGTTTCCCTCCCTTTCGCTGTCTCACTCGCCTTGTTCTTGACTTTCTCCGGCACAGTCGTCCGTTTCTCTCCCTTTGATTTCCAAATGTATCGCTATCTTTCTTTTTCTTACTACCGTCTCAATGTGTAATCTGCCTCTAACTTTCTCATCTGTCTCCGCAGCGCTGTCTGTCTGTTGAGACGTAATGTTTACCGCCGAGAATGCATAGATTTGATTGGCTGAGTGGTATCACGTGGGATGGCTTAACTCGCATGCAATTGGTCTGTGCGTTTCCACATCCGCTAAACCACTACCGTAAAGACTGCAAAAGCTGCGCCACGCCGCCGGTTAAAAACATATCAGCTGGCATCGGCGCTCACGGTACTTAAAAAAAATAGGTATCGTCGGTATTTTGATATTGAGTACCGAAAGGTACCGTAAGTATCGGTTCTCGTGACCATCCCTAATGTGAGGTGTCAAAGGGCTTCTTACCGTTTTTGGTTTGTCAGGTGCGAACAGGAAGAAGTCCAGAAAGACTTTGTGGACCAGAGAGTGTTTGATCACTTGTTCTCTGAAATAGAACAACAGCAAAGGTTGTAGTTAAATTATTTAAAAATTATACATAAAAGCAAATGGCAATGAATAGAAAACAAATAACAATTTCAATTCAAATGGCAAACTATAATAGGAAATGGGGGAATGAAAGGAAATAAAGTTGCATACAGTTTCTCATTACATTGAACTAGTCCAAGAAATAATGATTTAAGAAATGTGCGCTTAACTTGGTTCCAATCTTAAAGCAAATGATATTACTTCCACCACATAAATATTGTGAATCCTAATAGTCAAATCCTCGACTGGAAATCCCTCAACTCTTCCATGTTGGTACTATGTTTTACCTGACATGATTAGGCTTTTGATGATTAGTCTCTTTTTCCTATCCAATTATTCCCATAACTGCAAACTCATGAGGGGTGCAGGTGACTTTTTTCTTTTCTTTATAATAAACACTAAGGACAAACGGTCCTCCGCTCTGACTAAGACAGTGATCGGGACCTACAGAAAAAGTAATAACAACTTTATATTGTCATTATGTACAATATGGTTAAAGTCATTCATGAACCAACTTCCTTTTTTGTTGTTGGCCTGAACAAGTCTTCAAGGACTTGTGTGCTTTGCTAAGCCATGAGTCTATTCTGCCTGGTTGTCACAATACCCAAATTATAACTTCTAGACAATACCTGCGATAAATATCATGAACCCCCAGTGTTTCCCCTACCATTATAACAGGGTGGCGACGCAGAGCGATGCGCGCAGACACATCCGTGGACACGAATGAGTGAGCGCTCACACACTCACTAGCACACACACACACACACACACACACTTCAATCTCATAAACGCCGGTTCGGCCCTTGACGCAGAGCTACGACTTTGCTTGTGTTTTCTTGTCTTACTTCTGAGCCATGGGTGTGAGGATCTGCTTCATCTCGTCAATGATGTTGTTCAGCTTGTCCGGGTTCGCCTCTGCGACTTTGTCGATGGTTTTGCACACAGTTGACTGGACACACGATCAGAGAAACGTCCACAGCCAATCGGTTAGGCAGCAGCAGATATTACACACACACAAACATAACTGATCCAAATTCAACTTCATTGTCATTGCACATAGTACAGGTAATGAGGCAACGAAATGTCGGTTAGCATCTGACCAACAGTGCAAAGAGAGCAGTATACAGAAAAAGTACAATGCAGATAAAATATACAGTGGATATGTATAATGGTAGAGGAAACACTCATATATAAACAATAAAGTGACGGTGCATGTGCATTGGGGAGAGGCCTAATGCTATTTCACATGCGAGCGCATGTGTGTGTGTATATACCTTGCAGATGGTGAAGGTGTTTCCGTACAGCCCCTGGGTGAGCATAAGTCTCTGTGCGAGCACGGCTTTGTCGTTGTAGGCGTACTCGATGATGGACGATGCGGCAGCGTGGCGAAGCATTGTGCGCACGTGACCCCTGAATGTTTTCATCACAACCGCCACTAGCTCCTTGTTCCTGCGGAGGAATATGAATATATATATCAGTGTTTCCCCTACGATGGCCCACCACCCTGTTATAATGGTAGAGCGATGCGCGCGCCGGCGTCGGAGCTCTGCATCCGCTCACTCTCACTATCAATCTGAGCTGACTCACCCGTACATCAGCAGTTTCTTCACCACGTGCTTGCCGTACTGCGACTTACACAAATCAACGACGTCGCCTGCGGGAGACAACAAAGCACTTGCGGTTTAGTTCTGTTATTAGCGGCTCTATCCGTACGGCAAAAAAAAAAAAAAAACATATTGATGAAAGCAATGTAATGCTTCCTTCTGTATACATGACATCCATTGCTTCTGTCCATCCGGGGAGAGGGATTGTCCTGTTGCTCTCCTGAAGGTTTCTTTCCTTTCCCCACGTGAAAGGGTGGTTTCTATTTTTGCTTTTGTTTGGACAGGGCTGTCGTATGTGTACAGATATAAAACCCGCTGAGGCAAATTCGTAATATTGCACGAAATAAAAATAAACTGAATTGAAAAAAAAGTTTAAACTATGAAAAGTTGATTCACCCAGAGAGGAAACTAACTAGCAGGTGGATCCAATTCTTCTTATGAAACAAGCACAATGACGGCCGCTGCCATCTGTAGGTTGTCAGATTATGTAAACACTGGTTTCGAAAACGGAAGTCAGACATGCAGGCAAACTGAACAACAACAGTACAGCTACAAAGTTAGCAGATAAAGAAGCAAACAACTTGGAGGCTCACCTTTGAGCTCCTCAAACACTTCCTGTCTCTGCTCGTGGCTGCCAAACTGGATGAAACACTGCAGCACTCGCACAGAGTCGTGAGCAAACGCCATCTGGAGGCAGAAGGGCAGTCAGATAGGATGGCCCAAAAGAGAAGCCAAAACACAAGTTGGGTCACCATTTTCTTCCCATTCTCCAGGGTGTGAATCTGGCTTTTGCTTTTTGACTCGTCAGACTTTCTTTTCTTGGTGAATCCAGTGTTATAATAATGTATTATTATTATACCCATGAAAATAAGACCCATGTTAAAAGTGCCCATGCATGCACACAGTTGAATGGCATGAACCTAAAATCGTACGGTAGTCTTGTACCACGCAGCTGCATTAACACCTAATTTGTGTTCGTTTAGCACCAAACATGATGCTTTGTTCCACTCAACTCTGCAGTAAACGGATGAAAACACAGAATGAGACTCACCTGTTTGATCTTCCCGCGGACAAGATCATGAAGCTCCGTCATCAGTTTCTTCTTCAACTCGGTGTCACACTTCTTCCTGTTAATGCATGCATGCATCATTATCAGTGCATGCAGTGTTCTTTTTGTTGCAACAACATTATGACACCGCTACAAATGTGAGGGGAAGAATAACTTTGCATGAGCAATAGATGTTTTAGCCTCTGGTGAACTATGTCATGCTCATCCCACCCTATTTTAACTTGTAATTTCCTACAAGTCATCAGTAATCATCAGGTGCCCCCACAATAGAAAGGGGGAAACAAAAAGGACAATAACTGTTTCTTGGGAGGGAATTTGGGGTCCATTTGTGCGGAGGGATGGAGTATTTATTTGTCGTTGTTTGTATGTTTGTTTTGAGAACATTTTGAAGAAGGGCAGATGTTGAACAGGACGAATTAGTGGAAAAGGCAGAGCCGTATCAGGAAAAGGGTTGCTGTTCGTTGCCCGTCTGTCACCTTTTAGAGAACCTGTAGCGTCGATATCTTCCCTTTTTGAGTGGCGAGTAGTTTTACAAAAAACACGTGGTCTGTAGAGGAATGCTTCCATTTAACATTTAGTTTCAAATGGTAAAAAAAATGGGCATAAAGGAGGTCAGAGTTAAATGTTCAACTCTTACTTTCTGAGTGTGTGTGTGTGCATGCGCATACCTCCTGAGGTCTCCCCACAGTTTTTTGCACTGACAAATGATCTGGAACATGTCCTTCCTCTCCGCATGCTGTCTGCTATTCTTCAGATCCTTCTTTATTTGCTGCCTATTCTTTTTGAGCTCCTCCTCTGTCAGCTCCTTTGTTTTCGGATCAAACTCGCCTTTCTTCATCCTCTTGGCCACTGGACCTGATGTTACACAAACAGAAATGCCATAAAAATATTTCACATTGGAAATTAAGTGTTGACATGACAGCTTAGAGCACAACAGCAAAACAGGTGACCAATCACTAGATCATGTGGTTCATATGCCATTTGTTTTAAAAAAAAGTTTTTAAATTTTATAGTATATCTAGTTTTTTACAAGATATTTAATGTATTATTCTAATATTTACTTGCAAGCTGTTTGATTTAGTTTAAAGTCATGTGAAATGAAAGCACAAGAGGTCTGTTCAGCAGCAATGTTATGTCAAGCCATGAAATACGAAAACTCACATTGTTATTGGACCAGGAGGTATTCAAACGAGAAAAATTGTTCTTACCTTCGCCCTCTTCATTTTTTGATTTAAATTGCATTGTCCTTTTCTGCAGCCCCATGCCAGCTTTGGAGGAAGGAAATTTGTGTTCTTTCTTGCTGCCAGCGCCACCCACCAACGTGCTCTTTTTCTCTGAGTTGTTTAAAGGTTTGTAGGGCTTCTTACCACCCGGCTTACTGCCAAGTTTAGTCCCCATGGAATCTGTATGGAGAAAGACATGGCAATGACAAACCTGGTGGAAAGTGATGGTGTACATCGCTGGGGATGTTAACTATGACAGCTTACCTTTTCCTTTCTGCGAGAACTTCTTTCCATCTTTTGGAAAAGATTTCTTTTTTGATTTAGTCTCCATGCTAGTGAGCATTGCAGAGGAACATGGAGAAGAGGATCACATCAGAAAGACAGACATACATAAGTAATCAGACATTTGACCTCTAAAATATATTTCACAGACATGTTCATAGGCCTATTTATTTAGAGCCTGAGCAGCATGTCCAGCTAAGAAGAAAACAACCACGACAACATCATAGATTACGAGATAGTTTTGTAGTCATCGCTGCTGACACTCTCTCATACACTCACACACACAATTACAAAAAGATTTAGTTCGCAAACGTTTCCAGTTACCTACAACAATAGGCACTGTTTAAAAGCCCCAGACAACAAGAAACTAACGTTAGCTAGCTAGCTGTTAGCTATATCCGTCTAGTAATAAACGTCAGCTAAACGACACAGGGATAAACCATGAGGAAACTATGAAACTGATACTTAAGTACGGTTAGCTGGTAACTCGGTGAGGTTATTTGCCACGCAGTTATCAGTCATTTAGACTGATTTCACGACTTCACCTGGTCAATGTTAGCGTTTAATAGTTTGGGAGATCTTTTCCCCACCGAAGCAATAACCTAGTTTACAGCAGAAATAAACAATGGGTTTGACGTCAACACATGTCATTACTGTCGATAACACAAATCGTTAGTTTATCCTTCCCAACAACAGGAACAATAACACAATATACATGTTTTTACCGGTGTAACTTACATTTCAGACCTACACACACACGATGCCCCAGCTCAGTCCCATGCGTTCTGTGACCGGCGTGGTTTACGGCACAAGACGTCCAATCAAACTGAACCTTCACTGTCGTAAAGCGTAGGGTGTCGCAACCACGCAGGATACTTTCTGAAACCTCACAGCGACAACTCTGAAGTGGAATATTAGTGTTAACCCTTTTAATTTGCGACATGTTTTCCAAAAATGTTTCTCTACCCAGCCTCTGGTTGTCTTTTTGTTTAATTCTAAAATAAAGCAATTCAAAAAACATCTGTAATAAAACAAAAAAAGATTGATAACTACATTAACCAGCAGGCTCGGCAGAGGAGGGACTTTCCTTGTTGCCTGGCAACGCCTCCAAACTAAAACGGACTAGCGGACGTTAATCAAGTGAACATTCAGGTAAAACGTTTTATTAAGTGTTAGTTTGACACAGAATAACTGTAAGTGAAATGCTAGTTCGTTGTTTATGCTGTATTGTGCTTTGTTATCACTTGCAGTGCCCTTTGGTTAAATTGGTAAAGCACTTGATTCAACGTTAACATGTTGGAAGAAAACACAACTTCTGTTGGTGAGCGGGCGGAGAGTTCGCCGACAGCGTCACATGGAAACGGGGAAGGTAACGTGTTCTCCATCAAAGCGTATTATTTTCAATTAGAGCGCTTTTACGCTGAGTGTCTTCTACAAACTGTCATGGACTTTGTTGCCCCCTACAAAGTCCAACGTTAAACGTAAAACCACATCCCTGGATAAATGAAGCCACCAAAGAGGCATTGCATAACTACCAAAAGGCAGTTACAGAATCAAGAACCTCCTTCTTCTCTATAATTTAATTCTAGAGAATCATTCAAATCCCAGTCTTATTCAAGGTCATAGACACAGTCATAAACCCCTCCCCCTGTCATTGTCCTGATGCCTCACAAGTTTTTAAAACTATTTTAATAATACGGTAAAGAAAATAAGACACACAATTACTCCTCCAACCCGTGTTTTACATGCCAGTATAGGGACATTCAAAACTATTTTAGTATTTTTCAACCAGTATCATTGACCCCCCCCCCCACACACACACACACATTTTATATCACACATGAAATCAGTCACATGCAGCCTTGATTTTATTCCGACAACCTTTCTCAAAGAGATTATTGGCACTGAAAGGCCCAGTATTTTATTGATTATAAATAGCTCAAGTGCAAGTGGTTCTTTCCCATCAATGTGTAAGCACGCTATCGTACAACCACTTTTAAAGAAACCAAAGCTTGATCAATATGTTGTTTACAATTTTAGGCCAATTTCAAAAGTTTTAGAAAAAGTGGTTTCAGCAACTTTGAGCTTTTTTGAATCAGAATAACATATCTGAGAAATTTCAGTCAGGTTTTAGATCACTTCATAGCACAGAAACCAATAATTTCACAAATTAATCACATAGTGTCATGGTCAGGCCTGAAAAGAGTAATTCATGCACTCATATTCTCCAGACTGGACTACTGCAACTCCCTCTTTTCCGCCTTGAATCAAAAATCCATCTCCCGCTTCAACTATTCAAAAATACAGCAGCTAGGCTTCTGACTGGTTTTAATAGTCAACATCGCATTACCCTAGTCCTGGCTCCCTATTCGTTTTAGAATTCATTTTAAGACTGATCACTTTGAAAGCACGCCTGGGTCTGGCTCCAAGCTACATCATTAAAATGTTAGCCCCATATAAGCAAGGAGCCTTAGATCCTCTGGCCGTTTCCAAGTCAAGGATGAAATCAAAGGGTGACCATGCTTTTGCAATTAGAGCCGCTTGACTTAAGAACAAGCTACGGGACGGGATAAGACAAGATGAAGGTAGAGAGGAGAAGTGGGAGGGACCTCAGCAGGGCCATGGCATCAGACCCGCCAGGTCTAATGGACCCTATGAGACGTGAAGTTACAAGGACTCCGGAGAAGAAGCAGAGTTAATAATGTGCAGTGGAGGGATGAAAATTCATGCATGAGTAGAGAAAAAAGAGTAGACAGGTGTGTATCCTAAAATTTCCCCCAGCAGCCTATAGCAGCTTATTTAGGGGCTGGACCAGGGCAAACCTGATGCAACCCTAACCATAAGCGCTATCAAAGAGGAAAGTATTTGTGTCTACTCTTAAATGAGGTAACTATGTCTGCCTCCCGGACTGAAGGTTGAAGCTGGTTCCATAAAAAAGGAGCTTGATAACTGAAGGCTCTGGCTTCCATACTACTTTTTAACACAAGTAGCCCCGCATTTAGTGAGCGCAGCACTTTAGTGGGGCAATATGGCACTACAAGCTCCTTAAGATATGATGGTGCATCACCAATCAAGGCGTTGTAGGTTCAGAGAATTTTAAATATGATTCTTGATTTTACAGGGGAGCCAGTGCAGAGAAGCTAATAAAGGGGTAATGTGATCTCTTTTCTTAATGTTAGTGAGTATACAAGCTGCAGCATTCTCGATCAACTGGAGGGACCTAAGAGAGCAGCCTGAAAATAAGGAGTTGCAGTTATCCATTCTACATTAGAAGTAACAAACACATGAACCAGTTTCTCTGCATCTTTTTGAGAAATGATCCGTCTGATTTTTTAAATATTACGTAGACGGAAAAAATGCAGTCCGTGAGAATTGCTTCACGTGGGTGTTAAAGGACACGTCCTGATCCAAGGTAACACCCGGAGATTATATACAATGGTGTTAGATGCCAGGGCAATGCCATCTACAGAAACCACATCACCAGATAATTGATCCCTGAGGTGTCCAGGGCCAAGTAAAATAACTTCAGTTTTGTCTGAGTTTAACATCAAGAAGTGGCAGGTCATCCATGTTTGTTGTCTTTGAAACATGCTTGAATTTTAGTGAGTTGGTTGATCATCTACGTTTCAGTTTTTAAAACTGTAATTCTTGAGAGAAAAAATAACATGACGGTGGCTGGAAGCTGCTGTCATGTTTTATGTTTCCTTCTCTCCATGTCTGACAATAAAGTTGCTCTGCACACTCCAAGTGTCAGAGCAGTTTTACTTTTTCATATGTTTCTTTCCTCACAATGAACACCAGTGGAGCAGCAGGAGGTTGAAGAGGGATCGAAGGAGCAGCACTCGGCAGACATGTACTACAAGTATGAGGAACTTCACTCCAGACCGTCCATCACACCTGACTCTGAAATCCCAGAAAACCTCCTGCACCTCTCGTATCCTTCTTTGAAAAGTACCTCAGTCTCATTAAAAACTATTGTATGCCAAATCTCCTCTGACTTTCTCTCAGCATGCTTGGCAAATAAGTGGTGAGAGAACATCTAAAGTAAATTTTGCGTGATGTTTTGGTGAGTCTGATCTTGATCCTTAATCCGCCGTGCATTCAGTCACTCCTTTGGCTATGACAGTGGGCGCAGGGGGAACCTGCAGCTCCTGGACGACAGGACTCTGGTCTTTATAGCAGGCAACCTGCTCGTCCTGTTGGACATTTCCACCAAGGAGCAGAAATACATCCGCTCCTGCAGCGGAGGAGGAATCGGCTCCATCACGGTAAGATGGCTGCCAAACTACACACCAAGTGACAAGTGACCTCTGAGGCATCTGTCTGTGAGCAAGTGAGTGAGTGCATGGGGTGCTAATGAGATAAATAGACAGGTCTACTCAAGTGCAACTTTTAAAATGTTAGCTGTTAGACTTCTACTTTGACCTTTTTTTCCAGTGATGTACCCTCTGGGAATTTATTTTATAGCCCTTATCCCTTAACATTCCATATATCAGAAACTACTCATAACAGCCATACATTAATTTGTTTTGTAAATTAATGTTTTTTCTTCTCTAAAATCCAAATGAAGATATGTATTGTAAAATTCCAGACCCTTTTTTTCATGAAAGGTTATTTTTGAATTTGGAAAAAGGGAATTATCTTGATTTGGTTTTTCAGGTGACGATCCCCAAGTGTATGCTTAGTGATCCCGCCTAAAATATGATACAATGTTATATACGATTTCAAATTGGGTCAATAATTCAGTAAAATACAATTTCACAGAAATACCCATGAGAGTCTACAAATGTTTTATCCTACTTTCGGATATACTGCATAAACATGCGAGACAAAATGCATCACTGATTATTGCTTGAAAATCATTTATTTGTGTATGTGTGTCAAGGCACACCCTAGCAAGGAGTACTTTGCTGTCGCAGAGAAGGGAACGCAGCCCAACATCATAGTATATGAATATCCATCACTCCGACCGTTCTCCATCCTCAGAGGTAAATGGGACCAAGATGCATTGAGATCTCCTTTTTTTCAAAATGTTTCCGATATTTTTTCTAAGAGAATCATTTCACCTTCTTATTGTGGTGTAGGTGGTACGGAGCGGGCATACAGCTTTGTGAATTTTAACCCTGATGGGAGCCTGCTGGCCGCCGTGGGAAGCGCACCCGACTACATGCTGACACTGTGGGACTGGAGGAAGGAGGAAGTAATGCTGAGCTGCAAGGCTATTTCTCAGGAGGTCTACAGAGTCAGCTTCTCCCCATATAATCCGAGGCTGCTCACATCATCAGGATCTGGACACATCAAGTAAAGGGCATACTGTATCCTGCTAAATCCTTGTAACTCTGTGAAAGCACTGCTATAAAAAATGACTTCAGACATAAGAAAGCTAAATAACTCCATGACATAGGTTTTGAAGAAAATAAGTTAGTTTATGTGTTTTCAAAAAAGGTGAAAATACTTTCTGTCCTTCTCTCTCCCAGGTTCTGGCAAACAGCCAGCACATTCACAGGCCTTAAGTTACAAGGACTTATGGGACATTTTGGGAAAACTGCAGCGACTGATATTGAGGGCTATGTGGAACTTCCTGATGGAAAGGTCTGTGTTGGGTTGATTATTTTATTTTTTTTGTGTGTGCAAAAGTCAGGAAGGGCACAAAATGTATGGAAGACTCTCACTATTTCACATGTTGCAGTGAATAATGATTTCAAAGTCACACAATAACACAAGCAAACTAACCAATCGAGGCAGCGGTAGACCAGTGATGTTTGTGTCTCGCGAGATAAAATTACTGTTTTTTTCATAGAAGTCTAGTCTTTTTGAGTAACTCACACTTAAACTTATAAGGAAGAATTTAATTTCAATGGCTGAAATACGGTTTGCTGCTGCCCCCTTCAACAGACATGTATTGCTTAGTTTCCGTGTTGTTATTCCTTTCGGTTGCTCCAAACTGTGGATAGTACACAGACTATGGATGAGTACCTCATACAAAAACCCACATAAAAAAATCTGAACTATCGCTTTCCCTTTTGAAAAAGTAAAATTAAAACCACAATCATTTTTTTTTATTGATAAATACATTGACCGAAAGCTCCGAGAACAAATGTTTTATATACATAGTATGTAAGACACTAAAGGGGGAAGAATACCCAATAAATATCACCATGAAATAGTTTACTCAAATGTAACTTCTTTTTACCTAACGAGTTTTCTGAAAAGTAATTCTTATATTTAGAATCAAGGTACTATCTTGATTTGGTTTCACATGTGCATTTATGACCATCCCCAAGAGTGTGCTCAGTGATCCCACTTACAATATGATATGATGTGATGTATACAATTTCAAATTAGGTCCATAATTCTGTAAAATACAATTTCACAGAAATACCCATGTATATAAATATTGTATTCTAATTTGGGATATATTACATTAACATCCTCTATAAGACTAAGAAAATGAACAGTTACTTCCGATCCCCGACGCCCTTCGTCTCCTCTTGTCAGGTGGTGTCTGGCTCAGAATGGGGTAACTTGTTGCTGTGGGATGGGAATGGCATCAAGGTGGAGATTTGCCGTGAGAAGGGGCGGAACTGCCACGTGGGGACGGTCCAGCCTTTCGCCCTGGGAGATGGACAGCTGATGACGTTTGGCTCTGATGGAGTGGTCCTGGTGAGATCATATGCTTCACTTTGTCTTTGGATGTTTTTCAAAAAATAACCTAACTGAGCAGGGATGATGACCCAGATGGAGGCTTTATATTTAACTGGCATGACTTTGTAACCCTCCCCTCTGCCCCATGCAGATTTGGGACTTTGAGAGCATTGACATTGCCGACAGTACCGGCGACAGCAGCAGGTTTGAGCTTGAGCCCATAAATGAGATTGTGGTTGGACAGAACGTCTGCCTCTCCTCTGTGGTGAGGAGCTCCTTGCCTGACATCTGTTTTGTTCAGGTCAGAGGGCGAAAGGTCAAAGCTCACAATTTGCAATACATGATCCGTCCGTATTTCGATCACACAATTCCAAACCTAATCTCTCCACCCTTTGGTCTCATAGGATTCCACTGGAGCCATCTGGAAACTGAATCTTTCATTCATCAATATGGTGAGTTATGTTTCATAGAGTTGTTATGTATGTTTTAAGATTTGTTTGAAGCAAAGTATTACATTATTGGTCAGCTAGTGTGTCATTTCTAAGATTCCTCCTTTTATGATTGATGATCATTTTTTATATATGTTATGAGCTGTGCTGATTGTAAGACAAACTTGTGTGAGAGAAAATTGTTAACATTGATCTGCACCTTTTTAAAAAGTCAGTGTTTGTTGCTCCAAAAGCCTGACAGCAGAACATATTGTATCGTCACATGTCATGATAAAGAGTACAATGAATAAATGTGGTCTCCTCTCCTAGTGAAGAAACAGTAGGTGTATCCTCTGTGTGTGCAGACTCTTCCAGAGTGCCTGTTTTCTTTCCACGCCGGGGCGATCCAGGGCCTGGATGTGTCAAGGAAATCTCACCTGATGGCCACGACCGCTCTCGACCGTGCGAGCCATGCAATTCCACACTTGCGCCACCGTTCATGTTAGCAAATACACAGACTCAAATACATACACACTGGATATATGTCTGCCTCTGTCCCTGATCTCCAGGTTCAGTCAAAGTTTTTGACTTCCTCGCCAAAAGAGAGCTGACCAGCAGACACTTCAATCAGGGCGGAACTGCTCTCTGCTGGGCTCCACCGTTGGTGCGTGAGACCATATGAGAATGTTTCCATGCTACACTTTTTGATGACTTAGTACTCAGAGATAACTGACCTGTGATGCTCTGACATTTTGTCTTTAGGTGAACCAGAGCGGAAGTTTACTGGTGACGGGCTTCGAGGATGGGGTTGTACGGTTACTGGAGCTGTACGACCCTCAGAGGCTGCAAGTGGTAACCAAGCGCAAAGGAGATGCCAAGCTGAGCCTCAAACAGGCCTTCAAACCCCATAATGAACATGTAACTGCTATTGCATATGAGCGAAATGGAGAGATCTTAGCCACTGGGGTAAGAGGTTTTCCAAGAAAAACACCTTGTTTCAGAAAATGGGTGTTTTAAAATAAATCTTTTCAAAGTTTAAATCTCTTGATATTGCCTCACCCTCAATATTATAATGGCATTAAACACACATGAATGTCATGCGTCAAATGCTCATTTTGACAATTTCCATCTTTATTTCGCAAGATTAAATAAAAACACAATTTCTTTCTGTGAATATCTAAATTCAGATTTAGGTTCAATTCTGTCGATACTATCTGTAATCTGGTAGACATTATCACTGGTGGAGGGGTTTGAGAAGTTTCTATCAATTTATTTGTTAAACTTTCCTTTCTTTTCCTTACTTTTCTCACCTTTCCGTCCTCTCACCTCCCCCACCCCTCCCCCTCAGAGCTCTGACCACACTGTGTTCTTTTTCACTGTCGGGGAAAAATACAACCCCATCGGCTTTGTCTATGTTCCTGGGCCGGTGCAGGCGCTGGAGTGGTCCCCTCATTCTCACGTAAGTCAGGTCTCCCACCCTCTTTCACACAAATGTCTATGTGATGGAAAATCATGTATTCAACAGATTTCTGTTACCATTTCACCCAGACTGAAAGCAGGCTGCTCATCCTGTGTCAAACTGGTCATGTGGTCGAGGTTCACAGTCCTGATCCGGAGGCCCATAGGCCGACCGAAACCTTCCAGCTGCCTGAACTGCCCAGCAGATCTTTCAGGTTCAGGAGTATCAAATCTCAAATCAAGGTGTGGGCTTTGTCTGTCTTTGTCTTTGGTTTTTAGGTTAATGGTTAATAATGTCTCTCTTGTTTAATATCAACACCATAATTACTCATTGTCGATCAAACCAGAGGAGACCGACCAGCTTACTAAAATTCAAGCATGTCTTAAAAAGACATAAAAACATGGATGACCTGTAACCAACTTCTTGATGTTAAACTCAGACAAAACTGAAGTAATTTTACTCGGCCCTGAACACCTCAGGGATCAATTATCTGGTAATGAGGATGGCATTGCCCTGGCATCCAACATCACTGTAAAGAATCTCGGCGTTATCTTTGTTCGGGACTTGTCCTTTAACTCCCACATGAAGCAAATCTCACTGACTGCATTTTTTCATCTACGTAATATTAAAAAAATCAGGCACATCTTGTCTCAAAAAGATGCATAAAAACTGGTTCATGTGTTTGTTACTTCTAGATTACTGCAACTTGTTTTTATCAGGCTGCTCTAATAAATCTCTTAAATCCCTCCAGTAATCCAGAATGCTGCAGCTCGTGTACTCACTAACACTAAGAAAAGAGATCACATTACTCCTGTATTAGCTTCTCTGCACTGGCTCCCCTGTAAAATTAAGAATCACATTTAAAATTCTTCTCTGAACCTACAAAGCCTTGATTGGTGATGCACCATCATATCTTAAGGAGCTTGTGGCACCATATTGCCCCACTAGAGAGCTGCGGTCACTAAATGCGGGGCTACTTGTAGTTCCTAGAGTCCTTTTGATGTCATAGATTGTATCTGCCTGATGGATCATCAAGGTCTGGATTGTGGAATATGCCTACTACCCACTATGTCATGGCCCTGCTGAGACTCCACCCACTCCTCTTCTCTACCTCCATCTGCCTGATGGATCATCGAGGTCTGGATCGTGGAATATGCCTACTACATACTATTCATACACTCTGCCATACTCATTGAATGTGTTGTAACTCTGTGATGATTCCTTCTGTACACTTAACATATATTGCATCTTCTCATGCGGGGAAAAGGATCCTCCTGTTGCTCTCCTGAAGGTTTCTTTCCTTTTTTTCCCCAGAGAAAGGTTTTTTTCTATTTCTTGGGAGTTTTCCCTGATCTGATTTGAGGTCCTGGGACAGGGATGTCGTATCTGTATAGATTGTAAAACCCTTTGAGGCAAATTTGTAATTTGTGATATTGGGCTATACAAAATAAACTAAATATAATTGATTTAAAGTATTTTGTTGTCGTTAATTTACTTTCTTTTTCTTGAATATAAAAGCAACGGATATCTGCAGGATACTTGTTGGAATTAACCAACTCTGTCAGGTTTAGATCATTCACATTTTAATTTGTGTATTTCAGAGAGAGGAGGAAATCGCAAGACGTCAAGTCGTAAAGGAGAAGAAGAAAGAGAGTGAGGAGAAGTTGAAAGAATTAAAGAAGCTGAATGCAAAACAAGAGAAAGAAGAAGAGGAGGAAGAAGAAGAGTTGCCTGCTATCTACATCCCTGACCCCCCAAGTCCTCTCTACTGTGGCTTCTACTCAGAGCCTGGCCAATTCTGGCTGTCCATGGTACACACACACACACACAATCACACACACGCACACACACACACATACACACACACACACACACATACACACACACATACACACAATCACACACACACACATACACACACACACACACAGGCACACAGACACAGGCACACACACAGGCACGCACACACGCCACACAATATTCTTAACTCTGGTCTTTAGTCTGAAATGTTTACTCGAAGGTAGCCTAAGTCAGGACCTGTCAATGGGCAATTATATCTAAAACTGTATGAAGTATCATATAAATAAGAATTATAATAACAAAATATAAATGAATTGTTCAAAGTACTTACATATGATTGTTCTGTTAAAAGTTACGCCTCTGGAATGCCGGTATGCTCTCTAATAACTCAAAATGGGGCATCATTACTGTATACTGGCAGTATTTGGTCCCGTGTAAAAAAGCAAAATCAACGTATTGGCGGATCTTCTTCATGGCAGTATTGCTCAATCTCTGTGTAAACACCACTGTGCTTTGTTCAGCCTTAAAATTGTCCAATTCCGAAAGTGTTCACATTTTTGGTCAGATGTTCGGCAGTTGTAATCTTATTTTCACTTATTCTTTAATCCGACATTTCATGATTTAATATAGTACCACACACATGCTGACTGTTTCCAACTAATTCCATCAGAGATTTATTTTTTGTCTCAATATGAACATACGAGTACATAGAGTTCGTATGTAGAGTTGGTCCTTGTTACATTTGGATGGAGAGATGAGAGAAGCATGGCCTGCAAACTCTACAAAGAGAGCCGGATGAGAGAAACAGTCCTCACATTGCATCCTTTTATCACTTGCTGGCCCAGACTGCAGCATTTAGTCCTACTTGGAAAAAACTAATTATATTTGAAATATACCGTAAATATACCCAGGCCCACAGTTCAATTAAAAAATGATTACATAGTAATAACTTATCACAGAAACAATCCTAGAAGACATTTGGTTTTCCCTTAAAGATTGAATTCATTCCTCCTGCAGGGTGGCTTCGACTCAGGTTTCCTGTATCACTGTAAGTTCTCTGAGAAGCAAGAGGAGGATCCAGATCAGCGGCAGGATGAGCCGTTCGACTTCCTGCCTGTCCACAGCAAAGATGACGACCCCATTCGATCTCTCACCTTCAGGTAGCAGGAGGAAAACTAACAAATCTGTATTCTTTATCTCAACCATGATTTCAAGATCAGATGACTACATTAAATGTGAAAATAACATCAACTCTCATCAACTGCCCGCTTCAATCTCTTATCAACCCCGATTTCAGCAGCAACGGGCAACAAACTAGCTTTGAAAAAGACACAGTTGCACAGACAAACACAGTTACGTAATAGCTGGTGAAGACAGCGTGACACATTTAGCTGCTAAAGAGACAGATATATTTTACAGGAGTTTGTTAGAACCAAAACGCAGCAAAAAGGAAAGTACATAGTAGACTTCATCAACACAAATCAAAAACAATCTTATAATGTTTTCCTCCTGGTGTTTTGCTTTGTAGCTTCAACAGGCAACTGCTGCTCTGTGGCATGCACTCAGGCTTCATCAGGGTTTACCCTCTGCAACCTGGAGACAGCAGCCTCACCTCCATGCAGGCCTACTGGGCTCTCAGTGTCCACGACAACCAGTACGGACACTTGCGGCACATCTGCTGTAGCCATGACGACCACTTTGTGCTGACCGCAGGAGATGACGGCAACATCTTCTCCTTCAGCCTCCTTCCCCAAGAAGAGCTACAGAAAGGCCTGCAGAAAAAGAGGGCCATGGTTCCTTCACCCAGGGTCAGTCCACATACTGGATAAATTAGCACACAATTTGGTACACAAATTCATTCCCAGAGGATGTATTTTAATAACACCAGTGGCATCGGGAGGGTTCCATCTGTGATTTTTAGCTGCGTGTGTGACAGATTTGCATTAACATTTCATCTTGCGCCGTTGTAAGGTCAATATTAATGACCTTCCCATCAGCCTCAGCTTTTCTTTTTTTTAAATACCAATCAACCAATGTCAATATGCTAACATGCGGAGCCAGGAAGGACATACCTGCTAATAGGATGTTACCATTGGCATTGTGAGCATGTCGAATGTCAAAGGTTCTTTGTGGACTTTTTTATTCATCTACATATAGGCTCTATAGACAAATGGTTTTATATATTGTACATATTATTATTTTGTAATATATATATATATATATATATAAATATATATATATACATTAAATGACAATGTGACATGAGCCAGATTACGAGTTTATGAGCTTAGAAGTGAGTTTGCTAAATGTGCATTAGTCTACGACAGAGCAGAAGATGGGGATTGCTGTTGGGGGCAGAAAAAACGGTTTTGTTGTAGGATAACCAAATGGATGTTTGTAGATGAATATCAATTAAAAAAGTAATTATCTTTTTTACATGTTATTCTAACAGGTGGGTCTTGAGAATGAGGCCAAAGACATTGTGGAACAAGCTGCCTACAGGTGAGCGTGAATGATCTGTTTAAGGATAATGTGGTCACTTTATGCTTGTCTACTGTGTATCACTGTTGTTACTTTCTGTGTCATTCATGGAAGTTATTTGTCCTATCGAAAACTCGATTGTCTTTTTATTATATATTTTTAATATATAATATTTGACATTGAGCTTCATCTATATTTAGGTGTCACTGTAACTCTAGAAAACCCCCAAAGTTTCATCTCATCTAACCCACCCCAACTCCCTCTTGATTCCCTTCAGCATAGAAACGGCCAAGCAGAAGCTGCAGAAGGACCGTCTGTGTCGGGAGGCCGGGCTGAAGATCGCTGAGAAGCGCAAGAAGCTGGCCGAGCTACAGAAGAAGTTTAAACAGCTGATGAATGACAACCAGAGTATGCCTGAGCATGTTCGCCTAAGACCTGCGGTAAAGACGCACACGTCATGTGGTTTACAGTTGCAGCTGCAGTTTAGTTTTAGTATGAAACTATGAAACTGAAAGATTCACGCTATGAACCACACACTGGTGCATAAGCGTCTGTCCATCTTATTCCCATCATGTTAAGCGCTAAGTGTTGTGGAGGACCCAAACGCACGTAAGACAGCAGTTTCAAAATCAAAACAGGATTTATTTTCCTGATGCTCAAAAACAAAACAAACAAACAAACAAACAGATTGTAGAACGGAAAAGTCTCACTCCAGAGTCGGGAGGGCAACTCGACCGCTCTCTGTCGATCCGGTGTCGGGAGGGCAACTCAACCGAGCCTGTGCGCTGCTAATAGGAAACACAAGGATTACTGATAGGAAACACAAGGATTGCTGAGACTCATACTACCCGAACGACCTGACAGCGCACCAGAGGAAACCCAGTCCTTATAACCACTGCTGGTGATTGAACGAAACGCGTCTCAGCTGGTGACACGGAAGCGGGCGTGGCAGTGGGCAGAACCCGGGGGCGGAACCTGTAAACAGACAACACAACACAGACAGAAGGGAGACAATACCGGGGAACACACACTAGGAACAGACAGGGAATCTAACAGTACCCCCCCTCAACGGGAGCCTCTTGGCGAACCACCAGGTCTAACGGGGTTCCGCCGATGGTAGGCAGTAATGAGGCCCGGATCCATGATTCGGGAACGGGGCACCCAGCACCGCTCCTCTGGTCCATATCCCTCCCAGTCAACCAGGTACTGATAGCCCCTACCACGGCGACGGACATCCAGAAGGCGATTGACCGTGTAGACGGGGCCCCGTCGATGAGCCGGGGGGGTGGAGGGGGTTCTGGGGGAGGATTAAGGGGGCTAGAGACAACGGGTTTGAGGAGGGAAACATGAAATACCGAGTGAATTCTCATGGACCGTGGCAACTGAAGTTTCACAGAGACAGGGTTAATAATGGAGATGATGGGAAAAGGGTCGACATATCTGGGGGAGAGCTTCTTGCACTCGGTGCGAAGGGGAATGTCCTTGGCTGAGAGCCAAACCGATTGCCCGATCTGGTAGGTTGGGGCTGGAATTCTACGTCTATCCACTATCCTCTTATTTTGCTCTGCTGTGCGGAGCAGGGCGGCCCGAGCAACTCTCCACATGCGCCTACAACGACGGGCATTGCTCAAAATTGATGGTACCGCAACCTCGACTTCCTGGCTAGGGAACAAGGGTGGCTGATAGCCTAAGGAGGCCTCAAAAGGGGATAGCCCGGTGGCGGTGAAGGAGTGGGAATTATGAGCGTACTCGACCCAAGGGAGATGACGGCTCCATTTGGCGGGACTGGTGGCGACCACGCACCTAAGGATGGCCTTGAGCTCTTGATTCTTCCTCTCGGTCTGACCATTCGATTGGGGGTGGAAACCCGAAGAGAGACTGGCCGTGGCGCCGAGGGTGTGGCAGAATGCTTTCCACAGTTGGGACGAAAATTGCAGTCCGCGGTCCGAAACTATATCCGCTGGGATGCCATGAAGTCTGACTACATGCTGGACCAGCAAGTCTGCAGTCTCGCGGGCTGAGGGTAGCTTGGGCAGGGGAATGAAATGAGCTGCCTTCGAAAAACGATCCACCACTGTCAGGATGACCGTGTTCCCGTCCGACGAGGGGAAACCCGTGACAAAATCCACCGCGATGTGAGACCACGGTCGTTTAGGCACAGGAAGTGGTAGTAGTAACCCCACGGGGGGTCGATGTGAAGACTTGTTGCGGGCGCACGTCGTGCAGGCCAGCACATACGCACGAGCGTCCCCCTCGAGAGATGGCCACCAAAATGAACGGCGGAGCCAGCTGATCATCCGACGGATGCCGGGGTGACCGGAGAGACGGGACTCGTGAGCCCACCGCAGTACTTGGGACAGGACAGCAAGGGAAACAAACAGCCGATTCAGGGGGCCCCCCCTGGGGTCAGGCTGAGTGTGCTGGGCCTCGCGTACCACCCTCTCGATATCCCAGGTGACCGCACCAAGCATGCATGAGGCGGGTAAGATGACTTCAGGAGTGGACTCCCCCTCCTCCAGAGCAAACTGACGGGAGAGTGCGTCCGGCTTGGTGTTCTTGTGCCCTGGCCTGAAGGTGATAGTGAAATTAAAACGGGTGAAGAACAAAGCCCAGCGGGCCTGGCGGGAATTGAGGCGTCTCGCCGAATGGATATACTCCAGGTTCCGGTGGTCGGTCCAGACTATGAAGGGAAGCACCGATCCCTCCAGCCAGTGCCTCCACTCCTCCAAGGCCAACTTGACCGCCAACAGTTCACGATTGCCAACATCATAATTCCTTTCCGCCTGGGACAGTCTGCGGGAGAAAAAGGCACAAGGATGAAGCTTGGAGTCAGAAACTGAACGCTGGGAAAGCACAGCGCCGACTCCGGTGTCCGAAGCATCCACCTCAACGACGAACTGGCGAGTCTCGTCAGGGTGGACAAGGATCGGGGCCGAGACGAACCGCTCCTTGAGGCCACGAAAAGCCCTGTCGGCCTCTGGGGTCCATGAAAAAGGCACCTTGGAGGAGGTGAGTCGCGTCAATGGTTCTGCCGCTCGGCTGTAGTCCCGGATGAACCGACGGTAAAAATTAGCGAACCCCAGAAACAGCTGGAGCTTCTTCCTGGAGGCAGGCACTGGCCAATCCGTTACTGCCTTAACCTTCGCAGGGTCCTTCCTCACTTGACCCTCCTCAATGAAGATTCCCAGGAACTGTACAGAAGTGACATGGAACTCACATTTCTCTGCCTTAACGAAGAGCTGATTCTCCAACAGTCATTGCAGGACCAGGCAGACATGGTTAGTGTGCTCCTGAGGATTCGGGGAGAAAATGAGAATGTCGTCAATGTAAACAAACACAACACAGACAGAAGGGAGACAATACCGGGGAACACACACTAGGAACAGACAGGGAATCTAACACATCAACCTTGAACTCCACTACCTCCCTGTCCTCAGTACCAGCTTTCCTCTTATCAACTTTCAGGCTGACTAATATCAAAATGCATCTCTTGATCGTTTCAGTTGGTCCAAATAGTATGCAGTCAATGGAATTATTTCAAATACAAGAAAACATTCCTCCATGTGTTTATCTTTACCTAGCAGGGGAACTCAGGTTTCTCTAATCTCCTCTCCCATATGAACAACTTGTTTCTTGTAGACAGGAAAAGGAAACAACTGCAACCCGTTATTCAAGTTCACGCAAACACACTGATTGGGGTCACCTTTTAATGTGGGATAAAAAAAGCTGGCCCTCGTAAAACTAAACCATTACAGTTTAGGATTAAGACTTGGTTTGGTCTTAGGCATTTTATCATTAAGGTTTGGATAAGTCTCCAGGGAATAAATGTATGTCAGGGCAAGGTGCTCAGTTGTGTATTTGACATGTGTGTGTTGTTGTATGTGTAGGAGCTGCAACTGGACCGGCGTTTTGGTGAGCATGCAGAGAGGGTCAAGGCCCAGCGGGAGAGGGAGGTCAGAAAGCAGATGGGCTGGGAGGAGGAGCGCTGCAGCATAGGGCTCAGCAAGCTGCAGGACTGGTACTGACAAAACACACACACACACACACACACATCAAATTTATCAGATGTCTGCTGTGATACGGCTGTATCATGGACCTATATCAGAATCAGCAACATTTATTTGCTACGTGTTAGACAGATGAAGAATTTTACTTGGCGGCTGGTGTGTACATTAGACGGGCACAAAACAACTAGCAAACTTCTCGGCAAATGTTGTTCGCTTGCTGCTCTCCTGGCACTTGAGTGTTGCTGCCGGCGACTCGTCGCAAACACACCACTGAGTCGTCACTATCCAGGCACCTAGCGGCACTTGTCACAGACTTGCCGCTTAGTTGCCGCTGAGTTGTCGCTGAGTACAGGCACCTAGTGGCACTTGCCGCTGAGCTGTTGCTGAGTACTGGCACCTAGCGGCACTTGTCACAGACTTGCCGCTGAGTTGTCGCTGAGTATAGGCACCTAGCGGCACTTGCCACAGACTTGCCGATGAGTTGTCGCTGAGTACTGGCACCGTGCCAGTGATTGCACTCACCCTCTCTCCGTGTTTTAGTATAATTAAAACAGAAGTTATTTCTGGAATTTAATGATTTAAAACAAAAACAATAAGCCCAAAACATGCAAAAACAATTAACCATAAACAAACGATGCAAAAACAAGTAAAATAGTAACAGCAAAAAAACTAAAAAGTAAAATATTAGCACAACGAAGAAAATAGTAGCAGCAAAACAGATAAAATAGTAGCAGGAAAACAAGTGGGTTAAAAACAGCATACCTATATGGTAAACAGAGATTAAAGGTACCTCCATGCTGCAAAACATTATCAATGAGTGTGACTAAAGAGTGTTCATAACTCAGCAAGAGCAAGTACAGGCAAAAAGGGAGTGAGGCAATAGCAACAGGTGGCTTTTATATACTAGCGTTGATTGGGTCGAAGCCAGCCTAAGGCCTGCGTTCAAAAGTCTACCCTTCCTTCTCTGGGGAGGGTTCCCCACTACAATCTACCCTATAGTCTTTAAATCGTCATCCTGACGATTGAGACCTACTGCCATGGCCTAAAAATGCCAGAAACACAAGGCACAGGTATCTGAGAGTTTGTAGCCCCTGCTGACCTACTCACGGCGGTAGGTGACGGAGGTTAGGATACCTCCTGGCATTGGTGCGTGTGGTCCTTCTCGTGGATGTCTCAGAGTTACCCGGAAGAGCCTTGACTGTACCCAATGGTTGATTTGCTGGAAGAGAGGCGTGAGCGTGCAGATTTATTTGCCGATCAACTGGTGCAGCAGTATGTTCAGGGACCAACGCAGACCATTCACTGTTCAGTGAAGACTCATCCATGGGAGGGGGTTCCGTCTCTGGGGTTGGCTCACCAGGGCAGTCAATAACATGAGGCAATTTAGTCTTGATTAGTGAACGGTAGACATGTTTTACCTTCTGAAGGTCAGTCATTGGGGCAATGGTGTACACCAACCATCCAACTGCTGGGCCCTCAGCAACATCATCGAGTTCTAGATGTCTTGGATTTTATAACGGCCTCTGACTCCAACATCCCGGAGGTAGACCAACTGACCTTCTTGCAGGGGGACATCTCGCACCTGTTGATCATGTCGTAGCTGGTTTTGGTGTTCCACAATCCAATCATGAGTGCTACCTACCCGCTACAGGTTCCTGAACTCTGCCCAAAAGGAAATTGACAGGCAACTGATGGTCTTGCCCAAACATCAAGAAAAATGGAGACTCACCGGTGGACTGGTGTGCTGTGGTGTTGTAGGAGAAAGTCACTTGTGCCAGGTAGCATGACGAATCCCTCTTCTTTGTAACTGGCAGAGTGGGGAGGAGGTTATGTAGGGTGTGGTTGAACTGCTCACATTGACCATTACCAGCTGGATGGTAGGGAGTGGTGCAGCTTTTCTCAATGCCCCACATACTGCAAAGATGTTGGATTACTCTCAAAATTCCTGCCTTGGTCAGAGGGGATACGACTTGACACTCCAAACTTGCAGAACCACTCGTTGACTAGAACCGTTGCCACTTTGGAAGCCCGTTGGTCTTGTGTTGGAACTACCTGAGTGTACTTTGAAAATACATCAGTCATGACTAGGCCATTTTCCATCCCATTTTGTGATTGCTCTAGCATAGTAATGCCAACAGCAAGTATTTTATTGTGGCAAGAAGCTAACAAATGGCCCATGTCGGCACAGGCAGCTGGGTGAGTGTTTTTAGCTACCTGACAACGTTCACACTGCAGACACCATTGCTTAATGCCGTGGTGCATTCCAGGCCAGTAGCACCGCTGGTGGACCAAATCAGTTGTCCCTTCTATGCCTGGATGTCTATAATCATGATGTAGCTGATGCAGGGGCAAGCTTGGCAAACCCTTCAACAAAACGTCTGTAGTAGCTTGCAAATCCTAAGAAGGAACGCAACTCAGACCCATGATTAGGTCGCTGCCACTTTGAGACTGCTTCTTGCCAGGCTCTGTGGACACACCATCCCTGGATACAATGTGACCCAAGTATCTCACCTCTGGTCTGAGGAAGGAGAACTTTTCCAACTTAGCTGTTAGACCCTCTTGCTGCAGGTGGCCAAGCACGGCATCCAGACGGTCCACGTGCTGCGCTACATTGAAAGAGAAAACAACAATATCATTGGCAAGTACAATAACAACGACTTACAGTGCTGATCTCCAAAGATCCTCTCCATTAATCTCTGGAAGGTGCTTGGGACATTGCACAACCCAAATAGCATCCGGTTCCACTCGAACAGCCCAAAGGGAGTGCAGAATCCAGTCTTAATTTTGTCCTTTTCTGCAACAGGTACTTGGTTGTACCCAGCAGCCAGGTCCAGAGTTGAGAACCAGGGGGACCCTGACAGGGTGTCAAGGGACTCATCAATACGGGGCAATGGGAATGCGTCCTTGCGGGTCTTACTGTTCAAGAGCCGATAGTCCATGCACAGACGAAGGCTGCCATCCTTCTTCTTCACAAGCACAATGAGAGGCAAAGGGGCTACTACTACTACTACTACTACTACTACTACTACTACTACTACTACTACTACTACTACTACTACTACTACTACTACTACTACAAAAAGCCTACCATTCCTTCTCTAGGGAGCATTCCCCACTACATTTGGATGTTATTTTGTAATCTTTCTATGTTAAGACTTTGGTAAATATGTTGTTCTACTTCACCCCCCATGTTTCAACTAAATCAAGAATGGAACAAAATGTTTCTTTGGATGGCGTGTTAAACATCATCCCTTCATGAAGGACTTAATTGATTCCAGCAGACATCCAAAGACGTGCTATTATTTCGATTTTGCCACAGTATGTAGAAAGTTAGGAGGTGGATACAACCAGCATCCAGTCTGAAACCCACGCCTCTTGTGATTTTTTTCAGGTTCAACGACACTCTGGAGGCCAACATGTTGACCGTGGTTGCCATCGGCACCGACCATAGAGTCTCCACTTACTGTCTGCCAGCACTCGCAAAGCCTTCCTCCCGGCTTAGACATCTGAGGAGTCCCAGCTGGCCCGATGGACACAAACCTGCTGGATCAGAACGCAGAAAATCAAGAGCCGATCCTGCAAAAGACAGCGGCATAGAACGTAGAAAAATATTGTTTCACCTGTCAAAAACATGCCTTTTTAAAAAACACTATATTTATTGGGAATTTGTACAATGTTCCCTAGAAGTATCAGCTAATTCCATTTTCAACAGAAGCAAGACAACATATCAAAATAACTAAAAGCCCCTCACATTTAGTTTACTTCTTTTTTTTACATCGTTCAACATTGTTCAACAATAATTGAATTGTAGAAATACAATAATATACCATGAACAAAAATGAAAATAAGAAAGTCCAGAAATAATTAAACCTAAGTTTGTAGATGGATCAATCAAAAAGATCTATTAGTGGTAGGATATATATTTGTTCCTGACAGAATACAGTATATAAGGGGAAGACAAGCTTGATCTATCTATGTGTTTACTCTCCAGAGGAGGAGCTGCTGCGCTGCCCACAAGCTCGTCCAGAAGGAATAAAGCTGACAAATCAGCAGGTCGAGAGGCTCAGAAAGGCTGCAGAGAAAGCTGAACAAGCTCAAGCCAAGATAGAGAAGAGGAAGCAAGATTGGGCCCGACTGTGAGTGTCATGTTAAACAACATCAACTCAGTCCTCTGGGCTCAAATTCAATGTACATGGCATCCTCCATTTATATGGTTATGGTGCTTCCTGTCTTCTTAAAAATATATTTAAAAACATTGTCGTGCCATATTATTTTGCTCGGGGGCGATAGGGTTACTACTGTAACTATTCCGATGCTGTGGCATAATTCGGAGGGTTTGTGTCTCAGTTATGCAGAGAAGCCAAACAAGGACAGTGAGGATCCACAGGATGTTCACGCCATCCGTGAAGCCAAAGAGAACATCGGAGACTTAAAACTGAAGTCAGACAAAACCTTTACGGTGCCGAAACACCTGAGGATGAATGCTGAGAGGAAGAGAACAGAGCTGATAGGCCTGGAGGAAAATGTATATACACACACACACACACACACACACACACATGCACGCACACACGCACGCAGACACGCAGGCACGCACGCGCACACACACACACACACACACACACACATACACACACACACACACACACACACACAGAAGACAGTCTAATGAAACAAGCCAGTTAATTAATGAATGATGGTTGCATGTATAACATGTTCATTTATGGATTCCGTCCATCCCACTAGATTTGTGAGAAGCAGGTTGAGATGAATGGAAATATCGTGGCGATGCGGGACTCCAAGATTCGTCTCGTGTCTAAGTTGCACGCTCAGGCTCAGCAGGTCCAGAAGGTCCAGCAGCGCCTGGCGGTCCATCTTCACTGTCCTCTACCTACCCTGCCCACTTTACTACCAGAGGAAACCCCAGAGAAGAGGCTGCAGTACAGCAACGCCAGCCTGAAGCAATATAGGATTCTGAGGGAACAGAGGTAACATAGAGGTTTTAGTCTAATCCAAGACCACATCTAGAGTAAGAAAAGAGTAGAGAAAAAAAGAAAGAAAGATAAATCACAAAGCTTAGTGTAAGGCAAGGCACGCTTATTTGTATAGCACATTTCAACAAGGCAATTCAAGTGCTTCACATAAAACCATTAAAAGCATCAAAACATAATGCAAAGAAAACAAGATTTAAAGCGACACCTGCGAGCGTGGACTGGCACTATATGACGTTGGGTAATCACTGCCAGAAAGCAAGTTGAAGTACTTCCTGTTCCTCAACCGGAAGTACCAGGCCGGTCCCAACATCTTACATTCAGCAGTTTTCTGGCCACAGACCCCCGATGGCAGTGGCGGAGGCGCAAATCAAAATATTAAAAGTCATTGTAGCGGCACAATCTTTTTCAAGCTGTTATTTTAAGGTGGAAAAGTTACATAGTGGGGCTTTAAAAACAATTAAGAACAGTCTTCTAAACATTCAAAACAAGAAATAGAATAAAAGTTGCAGTGCAGTTAGAGAAATAGAATGCAGTAGTGAGATGCAGAAATTAATTGATATCCTTGAATCTTGTTCAATTAAACAGTGTAGGGGAGGGGGGGACTACATACCAAATAATCAAAATAAATGGTAGACATAACACTTAATATGGTGTCATGACTGGTATGCACATACACCCCAGTTCAACTAGGTATGTAGCATGTTTTAGTTATACCTCAGATAATAAGTATATATAATACAAGTTATCATGTGACTTTAAGTTCCTTGCTATTTTTAGGCCTTTGCTCGAAAATTGCTTACCTAATCTAAAAAAGCTGTATCTCTGCAACCACTAGGGCTATTTGAATACTTTTTAGTATAGGTATAGCAAACATTTATACTTGTGTACATATCAGTCTATATTTTACTTTTTAAGAGCAAATGAAGATAGCACACACCAAAAATAAAAAGGTTTCAGGCCTGAATTGAAAGAACACTTTGGGGATGATTATTTCTTTGGAATGATGTAGTTGAAAGGTTTAAACTTCTCTAAAAATCATAGTTAAATATGTGAACATTCTCTCTGCAAAGTTTGACTTGCAGAATTGAAAGTGAAGCAGAATAAAGTTAGAGAGGTTTTACTACAGAGAGTTCAGACAAGGTCTCCAAAATAGACATTTTATCACATTTTGGATTTTAATAATCTGATGTACCAAATCATATATTTCACTTGTATATTAATCATGGTTTTCATTATATTCAAATACAACATGTTTCTACTATTTTTCTGAATCTTTTGAAATTCAGGAAACTATATTTTCCCAAAAAAAACAAGTATGCACGGCTCTAGCTTAGCGGGTGAGGGATCGATTTCAGAAAACAACATCTCTTAGGAAAGGTCAGAGCCAGTAGAATTGAGGGCTACAAAACAAGAAAAGATTTACAGCACTGGGAGCCAATATAATCCTGAAAGGCATCGCAATTTGTGAAATGTAAAATTGCGATGTGAGGTCCTGGGACAGCGATACCGATGTGAGGTCCGGAGACAGGGATGCCGTATATCTACAGATTGTAAAGCCTCTGAGGCAATTTGTGATAATGGGCCATACCAAATAAATTGATTTGAATTGAATTAAAATCTGATAGGCTGAAAGTAACTTCCCTACACCTGTTCACATGTTACCTCTGCATGTCCAGGAGGAGTTGAATGAGGCACAGGGTATAGTGGCACATACGTACATCAGTGTCCTTCTTTATTCAAAAACAGGTTGCAGACCATTGAGTCGGAGGGAGCCACACATTTACTGGAGCAGCTGGAGAAAGAGATGGAAGGAGAGGAGACAAAAGAGGCCCACGAAGGGACTCCCAGTCTGCCAGCTTCATCTGCAACCAGAGAAGAAGAAGAGACGGCAGAGGAGAAAGACATAGCACTGAGCGAGCTGGAAGATGAGCTCCGGAGGGAGGAGGAGGTCATACTGCTGAACGAGCAAAACTCTCTGTTGAAGCAGGTCTGGTTTCCTTGATGAAGGCTCTATCAATTTATGTTTAATATATCATCAAGAGGAAAATATCTTCCTGAACTTCCTGAAAATCTCAGGCTGACAGTATACGTCCATGGGTTTATTCTTTTTTATCATTAGATGGAGAATTCGGTGTGTCAGTTTGATGCAGAGCTCATGCTGCTGCGTCACCAGAAGTTGTGTCTCGACTGGCACCTGAAGATGGCCAACCTCCGTCAGCTGACGCTCTACCAGGAGCTGCTGATCCTGAAGGAGTTCGACAGGAGGGAGGACAGCCTGCAGGAGAACCTCAACGGATGCATTAAGGAGGAGAGCAATATTACGGTGGGAGAGAGTTATCTACTCCTGTACCTATACTACTAATCAGTATTTGAATTAGTCAATTATATGGCAACACATTTTCTGACCAAACAGAGATGCTTCTATTTTAATAAATTCAGCTGTCTTTGCATAGACGCAAAACAGGTTTTCATGCTTCATGGCTATTTTTCTTTCGCTTTTTCCTGCTTAACTATCGTGATTGTGTTTGAAGGGTTCTTAACAACTTGCACTGAATACTGCACAAGTCCAACACATTTGGTTCAGACATCAACAGATTATCGTGTACTTTTTCGTTTCATCCTCCCCTCTGTCTCCTCTCAGTCTGACCTGGAGGAGTTTAACGAAGAGCTGGAACTGAAGCAGAGAGGCATAGCTCAGCTGCACGAGAGAGAAAAGACTCTTACTGCTGCCTTCCAGGCCTCACTGGGCAAGGAAAACAAGTTCGAAGAGTTTCTGACAAAAGTCTTCAAGAAGAAGATCAAACGCATTAAGATTGAGGAGCAGACAGGAAGTGAAGGTGAGCAGAAGTAACGCAAGTGAGATTGTGTGATGCTGTCTATGTGTGTGTGTCATATCCTTTATGATCCAATTGCGTGTTCGTAGAGGAAGAGGAGGACAGTGATGAAGATGATGACTGGGATGATGATTATGACGAGGGTACAGAGGACGGAGGAGCAGCTCTGGATGACAATCATTGCCCACCAGGTCAGTATTGTGGTATGAACCTTTGAATTGCTATTTTTTTTTAAAGAAGCCTTTCGGCAATTTTTTTCAGCGACAACTGATTTGATTAATTGTCCGTTATCAGTGTAGCATTACAATCACAACACAGCACACATTTTCCTCTCTTTTCTGTAAATCAGTATTGATCATGAGTGTTGTGTGACTAATTATCTGGCGAGCAGTGTGCTCTCCTCTGCTGTCACTAGAGTTTTCGGATGAAGCATCATGTTGTTGAATTTTATTAAGTTCAGTGCAAAACTAAGAAGCTAAACCGATGAAGACATTGGCGTGGATCGCACAATGAGGACAGTCTGCCCGTTAACAGGGGACTTCTTCTCCCGCAGGAAGAGAGGGTGCAGCGAGCACTTAGTTTACTAGCTCAAGATCAGCTTAAAGCTGATAAAGTTCAGTTAAATATTTAAAATAGCCAGGTTTCAACCAAAGTACATGTACATGTCATTGTTTTGGCAGTATATCTGGACCCAACCTGCAGAATGCACTGAATATTATTTGGCCTGGCCAGACTAGATACAAGGCATTTTGCGCGTGTGTTTCATAACTATACGCTATAACTTCAGTTTAAACTATAAGTATGAATTTGTGTGCACGCGTGTGTGTGTGTGTCTTAGGCTGTGAGCCAGAGTTGTTTGAGAACACACTGCAGTTGCGTGAGCGTCGACTGGACCTGGAGGAACTGCTGATTGAGGAGAAGAAGAGTGCTGAAGTGCTAAAGAAGGAGTGCGACACACTCGTCAAAAAGGTCATACTCTGCTTTTCATCTTTATGTCTTCTATATTTACTGGTTTGTATATCTGTTTGTGGGGGAGGGGGGGTGCATTTATGTGTGTGCATATTTTTCATTGACATATACCTAAGTCGTACACAAAAAAGTTAAAAAAACTATTTAAAGGGATGTTTTCCTACAATACATTTCTAGATTGTGTTTTCAACTTAATTGACCAAGAGACTTTGTTGTGCGTTTGTTCTTCTACTCGGCTTTGCAGGAGAAATCAATGAAGACCAGCCGGAAGGCAGCAGAGGACGACTTGGAGTTGATCAACAGGGAGAAGCAGCAAAAGATGAACGAGCTGGATGTGGTGGTCCCTCTCAGACTGCACCAGGTACATGGCCGAAAACTGTATAGGCTCTCTAGTGAAAGAACAAAAAGTTCCACTGTACAAATTTGTAGTCACATTTTTGGCAGTGCAAAGTAAAACCTCAATGTGAAATAATGCAGCATTTATTTTGATGATATTGTGTCATCAGGAATGTTTAGAAGTTCTCGCACAGCACTGTTCATCTTGTATCACCAGCTGCCTTTCAGCCATTATATTCAGTTGGGGGTGTTCCTGTGAGTTGGCTATTTTTTTTAAACCAGACATAAACAAGCCCAAAATAAAGTATGGACAGGTTAAAAAAAAGAAAGAAAAAATAAGCTTGTTCTGTAACTTTATTTTCAAGCAGAGTAAAACAAAAGATGTATACAACTTCATAATTTTTTTTAAGTACTGATTTATTATTCTTATTTATTATTCTTAAAAACACAAAAAAATGCCCATCACAATTTCTAAATGGCAAATTTGACATATTAAATAGTTCAATAGATATTGGCATGAAAGTACCCCAGTTTTCTAACATTGAGAGTAGAAATCTTTTTTATTATACTTTTTCAGAAAATGTATGTTTAGGTATGCAAACAATGCATTATCATATTACATATGTGCTAACATTTCCAGAACATAAATCTAAAAAATGGATGAAGCCAGGTTAAAAAATCTTCTCATTTTGTTAACATATTAGAGTCAAATATTTTTGCAGAGCGAAGTTTGAATGTCTCTTTTTTTATCACTCCATAAATAAAAAAATACTAGGAAATATAGGCACTATAGAATTTCAGCTTAACTTGTCCGACTTTGTTGTTTTATCATCAATCACTGCATCCGTCTACCAGATTAAGTTTGTTTTAAACGGATTGGTGCCATCTGACCTGAGCCCGGCGCTGGTGCTGGGCATGACGGAGCTCGACAGGCTGCAGAAGCGCATCAAGCAGTTGCACGCGGAGAAGAGTCAGCAGAAAGATCTGTACTGTGAGGCGCGCAAGCATCACGTCAGGCTCGTTAACGACCGCAGAGTAATGGATGCCAACATCCAGGGTGAGATCCCCACAAGCCAACAGATCTGGTTGAAACCTCTGGATATGTGTGAGGGTTGGATACCAGTGATATTCAGAAAATTATGATTGCCAGCATCACAAAATCACATTGCTGGATATGCATCTCTGTGTTGTTGTTTGTTGGTGTAGTACTGGAGAAGAATTGCAAGGAGCTGATGATGTTGAAATTTGGGAGGCTGGTGAATCTCGAGACTCTCCAGGCGCTGTCGGGGAACAGGATGCTGGAGGAGCTCAAGCAGCAGAAATTCCTCAGAGAATTGGCAGACGCTAAGGAAATCAAACACTGGGATGTACGCTGACCTGTGTGTGTCTGTGTGTGTGTTTAGGAGGGAGGGCTACCGACTTACTCACCCTAAATACTCTTATGTTGTTGTTTTAATTATGATTTATTTAAATCTGGTAGATAATGTACAATTTCTCATATTTATATGGATATTATTGATTATGGTTGCATTCAATATTTGTTCATCTTGATATAAATTAAATACAGTAATTTTTAGTTGTGGAAAGTAATAAGTACGTTTAATGAAGTATTGTGACTAGTATATATGTGAGGTACTTTCATGCGTTCTACTCCACTATACTTCTACTACATTTGTTATACAGCTGCAATTAGTTACTTCTTAAATTAAGATTTTAAAGTAATATTAGTATTGGTACTCCTCTGCCTATTCAACTACATTTGAGAGGTAAACAAATTCACTTTTTGGTAAACAAAATTATATTAGGGAAGAAATATGATGAATAGCTGATGCATCCAACACATATTTTTATCTAACTTCATCAACACATTTACTTGAATAACTGAATGGGCTAGCAAGAACAGGCCATAGCACTTGGGTTGGTGCCTAGAGCCTCTGTTTGAAAGTAATGTCCCGTCTCGTCTCTTGTTGGAAAGTCATTCAAACAAAGATTCAACAGAACTACAAAAGGCAGATGCAAACTGTACACAAATCCAACAACAACAAAACTACACAAAACAACAGCTACATGTCTTGTTTTGTTTACTTTCTGGTACAGGTGTTCGGCTTTTGTCTTTTTAATACAACAATTTAAATTTGAGTAATCTTATTAATCTTTTGTGTGTGCCATTCAGATGAAGGTAGACAAGGCACATCGGGCTCTGATGGAGGTAACCAGGTGCAACACAGAGCTTCTCCTCCGCATGACCAACCTCTTGGACCAGAAAAAGGAATTGGAGAATAAACTCAACGCCAGGCAGAAGAAAATGGTGATTACTGTGTTTTCATATTGATCAAATATGGGAACCACAACACAATATGGTAGATTTGAACTTCCCTTTCACTGACCTTCTTTATGAATTTGCGTCTGGACAGTAAAAACATGTTTTTGTCTGTTCAAATAATTTGTATGCTAAATATAAATAGTTTCAAGTGGATTCAGCAGGCCAAAACCTTTGTCCAAACTGGATTTTAGTGGCCTCATGAATCCGCAAAGTTATGTGATATATTAAATAACATTAAACATGGAAAAATACATCATTTGGAAAGTGATTCAACATGTTTAACAGGACACATGTTCTGGCAGTTGTCACACCTACTGGGATTTCTGTTTGTAACATAAGGTCTATTATTTTCTTCCCTACATTTAAATAAAAGGGAATCAGTGTTTTTTCCACAATTAAAAAACAAAAACAAATCTACATTTGATGGGAGGTGGTTGTTCCGGTTGATGAACCAGCTTTGGAGCTCTACGGAGCGTTTGTCTCTTTTAGCTCACATGGCATTTTATACAATATAAATATACATTTTATATAATATAAATATCAGAAATATATTATAATATAAATATTGTATAATATAAATCACATATAGTAATAAATAAAATATAATAGAAAATATTCTCTCTCTCTCTCTCTCTCTCTCTCTCTATATATATATATATATATATATATATATATATATATATACAGGGGTGCACATAACTTTTTCGGTGAGTTACTCAGGTGAGTACCGGGAGATGGTGTTTGGTACTCACTCCGGAGCTCTACGGCGCACAAGACGTGTTCACGCGACACGTAGAGACAGAATGACATGTTTTAATGACGTGCTGCTGTAGAGACGATCAACATCAGATTGGTCAGGTACGCAAAGGCGCGGAGGAAAACAAGTGGCAGTACGCATTGTGGATTATTTTTGCGCATGCGTACCTGTGTACCAGTTATGTGCACCCCTGTATATATATTTATATATGTGTATGTATGTGTACTTATTTGGACTTAATTACATTAATAATATTTATCAGATCCAAATAAGAACATTAAAAGGACGTCTTTTTTGTGAACTGTGTCTGAGGGAGAGGAACCACAAGTCCTTCCTTCCCACTGCTGTCAGGCTGCACAACAAACTGCAGCAGATCGCTGGAGATCCGGGCAAACGCAGCACTTTATTTTTCCTCTCTATGTTTAGTATTAAGTATTGTTATTGTGTTTTGTGTTTTATATTTGTTTTGTTTTTTCTATTATATTCTAATCTATTTATATTTCTAATCTAATCTATTTCTATTTCTAATCTATTTATATTTCTAATCTATTTCTATTTCTAATATATTTCTAATCTAATCTATTTCTATTTATAATCTATTTCTATTCTAATCTTTTTCTATTTCTATTTCTATTTCTAATCTAATCTATTTCTATTCCTATTCCTATTCCTATTCCTATTCGCTAATCGAAAGACTAGTGAACCGCCCAATAGGTCGGGGTCAGGGTGCAGGCGGCCCAACTCCTCCACCACCTTAAGGGGGAGGAGGAGAAACTAATGACCTGCGCACTTTTCGTCGAAACGCGTCATCCACCAGAGATGTGGATCGACATGGAGCAGTGCACCGGCTCCACCGAGTCCCGCCAGCTCTCCGCTCACACAAAGCTCCGGCATGTCGACGGGAATCGTACATACCGGCGGCCCTCCACAGCCGCTGCCTCTCCCGCAAGCTATACCCGACTAGTGGCGGCCACCCCTATTTACAAACTGCGCTCGTGACGACACATTTGACATCAAAGACGATTCGAGTAACCGTGGAAACGCTGACTCGTGTGAGTTGTGTGGGGGAGGAGCTACTGCTCAAGAAATTCAAATAATCGCCAGGAGAATCAAGCGCATTTATGTTTTTGCATGTTCATATTTCATGTTTTAACTGCCATAAATATTATTTATGTCATTGGTAATACGTTTGGTTGAATATATATTCTTTGTACAACTTGTTTATTGTATATTGGTTTGTTTTTATTTAGCATTTAATATGAACTATTTGCCGTGCCTGTAGACTTGGGGGGGGTCGCACCAATATCCCTGGCAGAGGCCGCTAAGGTTGTCAAAAAGCTCCTTGGTGGCAAGGCGCCGGGGGTGGATGAGATCCGCCCTGAGATGCTGAAGGCGCTGGACATTGTTGGGCTGTCTTGGCTGACACGCCTCTTCAGTGTCGCATGGGGGTCTGGAACAGTGCCCTTGGACTGGCAGACCGGGGTGGTGGTTCCCATTTTCAAAAAGGGGGACCGGAGAGTGTGCTCGAACTATCATGGTATCACACTTCTCAGCCTCCCTGGGAAAGTTTATGCCAGGGTACTGGAAAGGAGGCTCCGACCGATGGTCGAACCTCAGATTCAAGACCAGCAGTGCGGATTCCGTCCCGGTCGTGGAACTGTGAACCAGCTCTTCACCCTCGCAGGGGTCCTCGAGGGGTCCTAGGAGTTTGCCCAACCAGTCTTCATGTGCTTTGTGGACTTGGAGAAGGCTTTCGACCGGGTCCCTCGGGAACTGTTGTGGGGGGTGCTGCGGGGGTATGGGGTTCCGGACCCGTTGCTACGGGCTATCCGGTCTCTGTACGCCTGCAGTAGGAGCTGTGTTCGCATCCTCGGCAGTAAGTCAGACACGTTCCCGGTGGGTGTTGGTCTCCGCCAGGGCTGCCCTTTATCACCGGTCCTGTTTGTGATTTTCATGGACAGGATATCTAGGCGCAGCCTGGGGTGGAGCAGGTCAGGTTTGGGGGTCTTGGGATCACCTCTTCTGTTTGCAGATGATGTCGTCCTGTTAGCATCCTCAGACCATGACCTCCGGCACTCGCTGGGGCGTTTGCTGCCGAGTGTGAAGCGGCAGGGATGAGGGTCAGCACAGCCAAATCTGAGGCCATGGTGCTCTGCCGAAACCGGTGGATTGCTCCTCCAGGTGGGGACAGAGCGCCTGCCCCAAGCGAAGGAGTTCAAGTATCTCGGGTCTTGTTCACGAGTGAGGGTAAGATTGAGCGGAGATCGACAGGCGGATTGGTGCAGCTGCAGCAGTAAAACAGGCGCTGTACCGGTCCGTCTTGGTGAAGAGAGAGCTGAGCCGAAGGCGGCTCTCAATTTACTGGTCGGTCTCGTCCAATCCTCACCTATGGTCACGAACTTTGGGTAGTGACCGAAAGAACGAGGTCATGAATACAAGCGGCGAAATGAGTTTCCTCCGTAGGGTGGCCGGGCTCAGCCTTAGAGATAGGGTCAGGAGCTCGGACATCAGGAGGGAGCTCGGAGTCGAGCCGCTACTCCTTCGCATCGAGAGGAGTCAGCTGAGGTGGTTCGGGCATCTAATTCGGATGCCTCCTGGACACCTCCCATTGGAGGTTTTCCAGGCACGTCCAACTGGGAGGAGACCCCGGGGAAGACCCAGGACACGCTGGAGGGATTATATCTCTCGGCTGGCCTGGGAACGCCTCGGGATCCCCCAGAATGAGCTGGAAATTTTTGCGGGCGAGAGGGGAGTCTGGGTCAACCTGCTGGGCTTGCTGCCCCCGCGACCCGACCCCGGATAAAGAGGTGGAAAATGGATGGATGGATGGATGGATGAACTATTTGTATGTCCTATGTTGCGCTGGGACGTATTGAGAGTGTGCTCTCCTGTGTGCGCGCGTTTCTGCTGAGTGATGCACGCGCGTCGGAGCTCTGTGTGCGAGCGAGAGGATTATTTTCGCGCATATATATATATATATATATATATATATATATATATATATATATATATATATATAAAGATGAACCTTGTTAGAGTTAGTGCCTGTTTTTATCCACGTGATTGTGTTTCTTCAACGTATCCTGTGTCCGTCGTCCAGGTGGTAGTGACGTTCACCCTGCTCAATTAGTTATCCATAACTGTCCATATTGGATTTGGAAAACGAATCGGCCCCAGCGCAGACAGGCGGAGAGGACCTGCAGGAAAAGCTTATCTCTTGCGCCGATATTTTACAAATATTATTGGCTATATTCCATATTTCTAAAACCCAAATATTGACAATTTTTATAATTTATAAATATTATTATTACAATTTTGTAATACTTTTTTTATGGCTCAAGGTGGGTGGGGCCAGGCCCTGTAGCCCTCTATTGCCAGCCGCCACTGCTCAGAAGCTTCTGACACAGATATCCATCTATTGTATTTGATATGGAGTTCACAGTAGCATTGAGACATGATACTCTGTGTTGAGTGTTTGTTGAGGACCATTTATGACACCGGTTCAAAAACGAGTTCAAATATAAATAATAATCTAATTGGAGCTCACTCTGTAGATTGTGACCATTTAGGGCTGGGGTTATAGTTTGTATCTATATCTGTACACTGCATGTTTTATTTATAATAATCTGTATGTGTATCCAGGGCAGACAGTTCCAGGATAACAGGAGACGTGCGGATCAGGAGGAGATTCGGAGGCTTGTGGGGCTGGTGAAAACCCAATCACAGCAGGCAGAGGCCCTCAGGAGAGAGATTGGCCTCTTGTCTCGTCAAGGAGGCCAAGTCCTTCCCCCAGGCCGGGCCCCGCTGCCACCGCTCGCCCCCTTGCCCACCCTCAGAGGCCACACCCACACTCGCCTCTTGTCCCGTCAAGGAGGCTGCATCCTTCCACCCGGCCTGCCCCCGCTTACCCCCTTGTCCGCCACACCCACACCAGCAAACAAGGATTAGGGCATCCGTCCAAACGGCTCAACATCGCCTAGCCGACAGGGAGCTACTTAACTGAGGACAGAAAATAATTTCTTTGGAATTATTTCTACCTTTAGGATCAAAAAAATACTTCAGTTAGTTGACTAGTTCAAAGCTCTAAACGATGAGTGTCTGATTTTGTCTTTAAGGCAAGCTACCCATTGGGAGTTTTAAACCTTTTCATATTGTTAAACACCATGACTTTGTCTTTTCAGTTTGGGTTTCAGACCACTTATAATAACCAAATGGTTCATGATTTACTCCTCTCTGCTGATTTTGGTGAAACCTCCAATCTAAATGTTCCATTTTACAAGCACATACACAAATCATAGGTATTTGTAATCATTTATCATACCTTTATGATCCTTTTTGGGAGCCTAATAGGCAGTTAATTTATAAATCCCCCTCCTGTGTGGGTGGCATTCAGCCCTATGTTGCCATCAAGCTTAATGATCATTCAGCGTTTTCCATTTGTGTCATAACATAAGCGTATACCTTCTGAGTCTGACGGTTGGGATTAAATAGGTTTGATGTCCTCTGAAGGTGTTTTGCGTGACAAAAAGCAACCCATTGCTGTTTGTGTGTGTGTGAAGGACGAGCATGTGTTTGTGCATGCTTGTCTAATTAGTTTTACAGAGCACCTGGGCCTTTGCTGAGCTTTCTTTGTAAGTGTTTGAATGGAACTGCGAGATACATTTAAGCAGAGTCCATTTCTGTAGATAGAGATGAACAACATAATAACAATTGAGTAAGAGACAAAAAAACATTGTTGTTACTTGTAAAGAAGCCATTCAACTAGTCTATTCAACTACATTTCAAAGGGAAACAATTAACTTTTTGGTCCACAGAATTTACAGCTGTATAAGATCTCAGAGCTTCTTCCACATAATACAGAAAAGATCAATTATCTTATATAGATTGTCAGAAACGGTTGGGAAGCAATTGACAAAGTGGTCTGATGCCCTATGATGGTTTTTGCATGACAAAAAGCAACCTTTTGCTTATGAATGCCTTCAGGCACATGGACAACACATTTGTTTTCAGATTCTATTAAACCTTCAGTGGAGTTGTGTGTGTGTGTTTGCATGTGTGTGTGAAGGGTGAACATGTGTTCACGTGTGCTGTGGATGATCACAGCTGGCAAGGTCAGCAGGACACCGAGCAGACGGCAAGCTCTAACTCTAAAGATTGAGGATAGCTATGCATGAGGGATGATGGGGAAGAATACCCACCAGTTGTTCCTAACCCATCCTCTTCCTGGAATGAAGCAACACTTGAAACCACTCCTGCTTCCCTCTTGGCATATTGATATTCACAAACTCACTATTACAGAGGGGAAATGGCACAGCAGTAGATGAACTTGCTCGGAGAAAACTCTGCGGTTCCATCTGTCGGGATCTAATGAAGGATCCAGTGCTTATTCCCTGCGGGAACAGCTACTGCATGTATAAAAAAACACTGCGACGAGGAAGATCAGAAGTGAATCCATTACCAGCTTCCATCACATTATGGAGGCTACAACTGAATTAGATAGCTCAAAACTCTACTGTATAATAGTTTATAGTATATTTTAATTTAGTTACAAAAGAGCTGAACGAAAACTCAGATGAGGAAAAAGCTGATCATCTTTTTTTTTTTAAACCAGCAAGTAAGAAAACATACTTTTAACAGACTTATTTAAATCAAGCAAAAACAATGAGTTGATTCACTCATTAGTTGATCAGCAATTTGGTAATACATTGAGCAAAAATAATGGTTGATTCAATTTGGTAACCAAAACATTTAGCTAAATAATGGTTCAGATTCAAGTTTCTCCCAAATGTGAGGATTTGGGGTGTTTGTGTTTCTCCATCATTGTAAACTGGGCATATTTTGTTTTGACTTATGTTCAAGAAGACTTTGTCATACATGTTATGGCCCAAATGATTGATCGAGAAATGTGAGAAAATACTTGGCTGTTTATTCGTAAAATCGCGATTTAAATAAGGACATTTCTTGTAAAGATCAAGCAGCCACGACTACGATGTCCACTCTTGGTGTCGAGACGAGTTTCTTTCATTATTCATATTATGAACACTTTTCGGTTGGTACAAAACGGAAAATAACTCAGAACCAGCAAAAAGGGAGGTCCGTTTCCTATTTGTGTGTCGACAACCCCCCCCCCCTCCCCAAACAACTGATAGTAGTCTTCAAACGGTCCTCCCGGCTTACATAGCAGCCAGCTCCCGCAGCAACCTCTCCTTCTCCTGCCGTAGCTCCACGATGCTCTGCTGGTTCTGCTCCAGCCGGTCCTCCAGCCACTGCAGCAGCGGCCCGCTCACCGCAGACATCTGGCTGCACAGGTTCTTGGTGAACACCGAGCCGTTGTGGATCTTGGTGACGGCGTCCAGGTGCGCCAGGCTGTGGATCTTGCGGTAGGTGTCCTGCTCCTCTTGGCACAGGATCCGCGGCAGCTCCACGGCTGACTCCAGGCACACCTTGCCGATGGACTCGCGGGGGACGACGTGGACGGGTATCTCCACCCGTTCGTACTCGGAGCCCTTCTGCGCCTGCACGGACTGAAAGCCCGTGTACAGCACCCGACCCGTCTTGGTGTTCTTGTCCTCGATAAAGCAGGAGAAAATGAGGCCCACAAAACACTGGTCCAGCATCTGGTACATCGCCTGGGTCCTCACGTCGACGTGAGAGGGCCACACGGTAATATGTGGGTGGGAGTGGTACCAGCCGACCACCCGCATCGGCCTGTCGGTCATGTCGGCTAGCCTTTCCGCCTCCGTGGAGGCCGCCGACAGCTGCTCCGGAGAGATCTCCACCCTGTCCTTCCTCTTGTCCGAGCGGCGGAGGATGATGACGGAGTGGATGTGCACGATCCGGGTGGTCTCTACCTCTCCGATGCACAGACCCATCACCTCTTCCTTTTCCGTGCTCAGCGCGTGGTTCATACACACGAGGAAGGCGTCTGACTCAAGGTGGACCGCGCTTACGGCCATTGCGATTCGCGGAGCGACGGGTTCTCTACTTGGTGCGAAAACGTAAACACGGGAGCAGCGTTTCACTTCCGCGTTTAGGTGTGCAACACAAAAGACATTCCGTACTGATGCAGCCGTTCTATTTCTATCGACAGTAGACAGTTCCGCTTGTTTCTCTCGGGTATTGTAAAACCAAACAAAAACGATATATATATATATATATATATATATATATATATATATATATATATATATATATATATATATATATATATATATATATATATATATTTCAGACTGGGTGTTATACCGTTGGTGAGATAGGTTATTTCTGTTTCCACCGCGATTCAAATTTAATAAATGAAAAAATATAAATTGCCTACATGGAATCAATCCAAATAATATGTAAAACAATAAAATATAATTTATAAATAATATACAGATCAAGAATCAAAGTACATCCTATTAGGCCGCACACGTTTTCAAATGAAAGAGACAGAGGTAAAAAAGCAGGTAACGATATTTAGGTACATTTTAACACTTTGCATACCTGCAAACATTCGGCGTAATTCAATTCGGTTTCAATTTAGTTTATTTGTATAGCCCAATTTCACAAATTACACATTTGTCTCGGAGTGCTTTACAATCTGTACACATAGACATCTGTAGCGTGAGACATTCTTGCAACTCTCTACATTATTGCAGTCACCAAAGTAGTTCGCTAGTAGCTCCTAGTAACTAGCATTCACGGGAGAAAAAGGACAGACGACCACCGTCTCTTCAGTCTGGGAACTCACACGGAGTTTATTCTGCGCATGCGCACAACAGCACCACAACGTACACAGGTACACATGTATGGAGGACTAAAAATGACATAAGTATAAATAAATAAATAAATAAATGAATGAATCCTTAAATAAATGTATAAATAAATGTATAAATGCTTAAATAAATGTATAAATAAATAGATACATATAGGAATGAATGAATATAATTTATAAATCAACAGGACACCATTAAATAAATATATTTCTACATCTCTGTATATCTTCATTTATTTATTTCTCTATTTATGTGTCCACACGTATTTCTTCATTTATTTATGTGTGACATTTACGTGTCCGTATATTCAAATGAGTTGGGCGGTCCGAACCTCTGTCTAAAGCCTGATTGGTCACAGGAGTGTGATGCACCTGGTGTGTTGTGCTCTACTACTTCTCCTGCCTGGCACATGATGCTGCAGTTGGCTCGCTCAGCTCACCGTTAGCAGGAGTTAGCTGAGACAGCTTTTTTACTTCAGCCGTTTATCAATTCCAAGTACACTGAGAACAGACTCGTGTTCTTTTGCAGTCTGGTCTTGGGGGTCTGGTCTTGGGAGTCCAAACTCTCGAGGACGCAGGACGGTCTTTCTGGTCTTGTGACTCCACCACATCAACTGCTGTTGCTCATGAATTTACTCCAATTATTCACTGTAACATACTTTACAGTGGAGTAGAATGTGTTGCGGTGTTCACTGTCATTTGGCGTAGGCTACGAATAAACGGTAATAACTATACAACGTCTCGTAGCTTTCCTGACCCAGGGTCGCTACAATATGAAGTTATGAATCTTAACCCTCAGTCAAATTGACGTATCGTTATCTTTTAATAAATAATAAACTCTTTGTGCTCTTTAGATACTCCCAAACCTATTTATATTTCATGTTTATCCGCTACGGATACATCAGAACCAGCGGAGCATTTCAAAAAGTCCTGCCGAGATTAGGCTGCTGTCGGCCGCCACGCAGCGCTGAGCGCCCGGCACTCGGAGCTCAGTGTCCCGCAAGCAGGACCTCAAGTCTCCGTCGCAGATCCTTATCAGGCTGAATCTCGATAAACTGACCACAGATTTGATGCTTAAACTAATAACTTCTCGGCTGAAAACATCCTTAAATTACATTCCGTGACTCAACAGTAGTATTTAGAATGTACAGACAAGAACGCATAATAAACGCTGTTGGTCTACAGATCCAAGTGCTAGGGATCGATTGCTTCTGTCTTGCTCCCCGACTCGACCAATCAGGCTTTAGACAGAGGTTCGGACCGCCCCAGCTCATTTGAATTTACGGACACGTAAATGTCACACATAAATAAATGAAGAAATACGTGTGGACACATAAATAGAGAAATAAATGAATGAAGAAATACAGAAATGTAGAAATATATTTATTTAATGATGTCCTGTTGATTTATAACTTATATTCATTCATTCCTATATTTATTTATTTATACATTTATATATTTATTTATACATTTATTTAAGCATTTATACATTTATTTATACATTTATTTAAGGATTAATTTATTTATTCATTTATTTATTTATTTATTTATACTTAAGTCATTTTTAGTCCTCCATACACATGAACTTGTTATACATATAACACAGGGCATTCAACATGGCTTTGATTACTAAATAATATGTTCAACAACATCCCTGCCCCAAAACCGCCGTTTTGAAATCAAATAGGTCATCCACGTGAATCGTGTAGATCCGAAGATTTTTTGTTTTGGGGTAGGGGTGGTCAACTGTCCGGCCAGCGTTTATGAGATTTCAGTGAGACACGGAGAAAATGTGATGTGGTTATCTTCGCAATAAAACATCTTTGATGGGACGTGTCGAGTCTTGGCCAATCAGCGTTAAGATGTCTACAGCGTCTGGGGGGTGTTAGCTTGAATGTCAGCCCGCTACATTTACTGCTGTCATGCTGCACGCACGGTGTACCGATACTAACAAGGTATCAGTACGTTAAACACGCTATGATTTTGCAATTTTTTTAGACTCGATACTTCCGTGTCATGCTGTCTGCACGCATGACGCTGAGCAGCGCTATGACAGACTGCGGTCAACTCAGCCGAGACTCGGATTTTTCAAAATGAGAGGTCGACAAACCATACCATAGCAAGCATATAATGTAAACAATGAACTGATTTTGTATCTTTATAGATATATAGATAGATCTTTTCTAAGATTTAGCTTAAATTATGCTAACATTAAAGCATTTTCACTGTAGCAAGGAAGAGTTAATACAAATAAAAGTCTGATTTTTGTATGTTAAAAAAAGCACATTTCTGATTATTTGAAGTTTTCAATTTCAATTCAGTTCATTTATATAGCCCAGTTTCACAAATTACGAATTTGTCTCGGAGTGCTATACAATCTGTACACATAGACATCCCTGCCCCCAAACCTCACATCGGACCAGGAAAAACTCCCAAATAACCCTTCAGGGGAAAAAAAGGGAAGAACCCTTCAGGAGAGCAACAGAGGAGGATCCCTCTCCAGGATGGACAGATGCAATAGATGTAATGTGTACAGAAGGACAGATTTAGAGTTAAAATACATTCAATGAATTTGACAGAGTTTATCAATAGTTCATATTTAGGCATAGCCTGGATACCAGACTGAATTTAGCCCCACCCTCAAAATTATTTGGTCGGGAAGTTCACATTCTGACTAGAATTATGAGGATGGCATTGTCAGGCTAATTTAGGCATATTCCACGATGGAGAGTTTGGAGACCTCCACCATCCATCAGGAGATGGAGGCAGAGTGGAGGAGTGGGCGGAGTCCCAGCAGGGCAGTGGCACAGCTGGTGGCAGAAACTCACGACCCAGACCATCGATGGTCCATCATCAGATGGGATCTATGCCGTCTCATAGGATCCGATGACCCCATGAGACATGAAGTCAGAAGGACTCCGGGGAGAAAGCAGAGTTAGTCGTGTGATTGAGAGATGAAGATTCATCCATTGGAGAAAGAAAAGAGGAGAGAGGTGCTCAATGCATCCTAAACGTCCCCAGCAGCTATAAGCCTATACCAGCATCCAGGGGCTAGACCAGGGCAAACCTGATTCAGCCCTAACTATAAGCTCTGTCAAAGAGGAAAGTCTTCAGTCTACTCTTGAATGTGGTGACTGTGTCTGCCTCCCGGACTGAAATTGGAAGCTGGTTCCATAAAAGAGGAGCTTCATAACTAAAGGCTCTAGCTCCCATTTTACATTTTAAGACTCTAGGAACTACAAGTAGCCCCGCATTTAGTGAGCGCAGCTCTCTGGTGGGGCGATACGGTACTACAAGCTCTAAAAGATATGATGGTGCATCACCAATTAAGGCTTTGTAGGTTAAGAGAATAATTTTAAAAGTGATTCTTGATTTTACAGGGAGCCAGTGCAGAGCAGCTAGTGCAGGAGTAATGTGATCTCTTTTCTTAGTTTTAGTGAGAATATGAGCTGCAGCATTCTGGATCAACTGGAGGGACCTAAGAGACTTATTAGTGCAGCCTGATAATAAGGAGTTGCAGTAATCCAGTCTAGTCGAAAAAGGAGTTGCAGAAGTCCTGTAAATATATTCCCCCAAGAGTTCCAGGAAATGACTGATGCAGATGTGTTCAAGACATATCTGAATTCCCCTACACTGAAAATGTTAACGTATCAATTAGGACATTTTTCAAAGTAAATGTCCTCAATTTTTACAAGAAATAATGTTATATATATTTTCCCTCAGAGTCCCAGGCAACGACTGATGCAGATATGTTCAGGACATCCCTGACTTCCCCTAGCCTTGCACTCAAACATATTTTTTGTCACAATTAGGCAGATTCAATTCAGTTCAATTCAGTTTATTTGTATAGCCCATTTTTACAAATTACAAATTTGTCTCAGTGTGCTTGACAATCTGTACACATAGACATCCATGTCCCAAAACCACATTGGATCAGGTAAAACTCCCAAATAACCCTTCACAGGGAAAACAAGAGAAGCCTTCAGGAGAGCAACAAATGATGTGTTCAGGATATCCCTGACATCCATTACCCTGGAAATAAAACATATTTACTGTCGCAATTAGTCGATTGAACAGATTGAACAGCAGAGTTTTTTTCAGATCCATCACACTGTGTTACTGCTCCATTTCACCCCAAAGAGACATGGAATGTGAAATACTTTCATTTCTCTGACGAGATAACAACTGAGAACCATTCCAAAAAAAAGTTTAGTTACCTTTCTTCACGTCGGGGTGCTGATCTACAGTGAATGGGGCTTCACTTATCACCGTGTTTGTTACACTCATCTGTACACTGGCAAATCTGCCAAAGAGACAGGAAGCAGGAAATATCTGGACTGTTGGCACTGGCTGTATTTGGGCAGCAGGAAAAGTGGGAGGTGTTATTGCGCTTGCGTCCATTCCAGGAAGAGCAGTTTCAGTGAGGCAGCATGTTTATGTGAAGTGAAGAGTGGTACATCAAGGTTGTCCAACACACTTTGCTGAAAGTAGGCTCCACAATTAGAAATATTTTGAGTTGGTAGAACAGATATCATGCTTCATGTAGGTCAATATAAGAATGAGAGAACTGGGATGAGACAAAGAGGAAGACCCAGAACACGCTGGAGGGATTATATCTCCCAGCTGGCCTGGGAACACCTTGGGATCCCCCAGTGTGAGCTGGAAAGTGTTGCTGGTGAGAGGGAAGTCTCGGTCAGCCTGCTGGGTCTGCTGCCTCCACGACCCAACCCAGGATTAAGTGGATGAAAATGGATGGATGGATATATTAGAATATACAAGTTATAACCCAATGGGTTCTGAAATTCTGGTAAAATGTGCCTGTGTTCTTTTGGCTTCAGTGTATGATGTACTTATTAGAGGGCAAAATACTTTTACACGAGATGCTGATTCACCAATGGGAGAGTGCACATCATACTTTACCTCCCCCTGTTTCATAAAATGTGTAGTTCTTGTAGTCACTCAGCAAAAGGGGAAAGGTTAGTGCTATTTGTCTTTACTCACTGCTGGCCTTCAGTTTGGTTGTGCTTCTTTGTCCTGTCTTTTCTTTCACCACCAGGCTGCGCCCTTGGCCTAATATTTATTCAGTGCCAGTTATTATAATAATAATAATAATTTCGATTTGTATAGCGCTTTTCTCAGTACTCAAAGACGCTTACAGGGAACAAGAGACGAACAGAACAAACGAGAAGAAGGCAGACAAGACGAACAAACGAACAGAAAATAAATATAGAGGAAAACAACGGGGAAGCCGTGTGAGTCGTATCGGGGGCAGGGGTTAGCAGGCGAAAGCAAGTTGGAAAAGATGTGATTTGAGGGCTTGTTTAAATAAAGGTAGGGTGGGAGCCTGGCGGATGTGGATGGGGAGAGTGTTCCAGAGGGGAGGTGCAGCTGCCGAGAAGGCCCGGTCGCCCCAGGTCCGGCGCTTGGTCCTGATGACCTTCAGAGTGCTTTTGCCGGCGGACCTGAGGCAGCGTGTTGGAGCGTGGAGAGGGAGGAGATCTGAAAGATATGGGGGGGCCAGGTTATTTAGGGCTTTGTAAGTGAGCAGTAGGATCTTGAAGTCCATCCTGTATTTGACTGGGAGCCAGTGGAGTTGTTGTAGGACCGGGGTGATATGTTCGAAACGACGGGTGGAGGTGAGCAGACGGGCGGCAGAGTTCTGGACATATTGAAGTTTGTTGATGATTCTCTTGGGGGAGCCATAGAGGATGCTGTTGCAGTAGTCTAGTCTGGATGTAATGAGGGCGTGGATGAGGATTTCAGTGGTAGCAGGGGACAGGGAGGGCCGGAGGCGTGCAATGTTACGGAGATGAAAGAAGGCTGTTTTGGTGACGTGGTTGGCATGGGTGAGAAAAGAGAGGGTGGGGTCAAGGATGATGCCAAGGTTGCGGACCTGGGTGGAGGGGGTGACGATGGAGCCATCGATATTGAGAGTGGTGGTTTGGGCGGAACGGGTGAGGGAGTCAGGGCCGATGATGAGTATTTCAGATTTATTGCAGTTGAGTTTGAGAAAGTTCAGTTGCATCCATGATTTTATTTTGGTTAGACAGGCGGTGAGAGTGGAGTGGGTGACTGAGGTGATGGTCTTGGATGAGAGGTAGAGTTGGGTGTCGTCGGCGTAACAGTGGAAATTGAGACCATGACGACGGATGATTTGACCAAGGGGAAGGATGTAGGTGATGAAGAGGAGGGGACCGAGCACAGACCCTTGAGGGACACCGTGAAAGACAGGGGAGGTGGAGGATTTACAGTTGTTAATGGCAATGAATTGATGTCGGTCTGAGAGATATGAGGTGAACCAGGAGAGAGCGGGGCCAGTTATGCCAACGTTGTGATGGAGACGGGAGAGGAGGATGGAATGGTTGATGGTGTCAAAGGCAGCACTGAAGTCAAGGAGGATGAGGATGGTGAGGAAGCCAGAGTCAGCAGAGAGAAGTATATCGTTAGTGATTTTCAGTAAGGCGGTTTCAGTGCTGTGAAGGGAGCGGAAGCTGGATTGGAAAGGTTCAAAGAGATTATGGAGATTGAGGTGGGATTTTAATTGAGATGCAACATGTCTTTCAAGGATTTTGGAAAGGAATGGGAGGTTGGAGATTGGACGGAAGTTGTTAGGGATGTTGGGGTCAAGACCAGGTTTTTTCAGCACGGGGGAGACAGCAGCGAGCTTAAGTGGGGGGGGGGGGGGGTATAAGACCAGAGGAGAGTGAGGAGTTGATAATGTTTGTGATGAGAAGGGAGAGTGAGGGGAGGCAGGCCTTGACTAAGGAAGAGGGGATGGGGTCGAGGGCGCAGGTGGTGGTTATTAACCTCAATACTTAGGTTTGTGATCTGCAAAACAAACTTCCCATCAGCCTCGACTGTAGTGCCATGTAGCTAATGTTACCATGCTAACACAGTTTTTCTAAGTCGTTTACCATGGTGACCTTCCCCCAAACATCAGCATGTTAGCGTGACAACTTCAGTGTGGATGCTAAACATAGCCTCATAGAACCCCTGGCTTGGCTATAGACTTGTAGCCCCTATAGGCTGATTGTATTTATGGTCTTTAATGTCCAATGTGACTGCGGGCACTCATCACCAAATAACTTCTGCTGAGACAGCTGCTGGTTACCAATGTACCACAGTTCCCCAATGCATACTCTGGCTGTGCAACAGCTGTCAGGCTCAGGAAGATGAGCCTTTCAAGACTACAGCCTGCAAAAGCATCAGCCTTCCACTGGTACCTCCATTGTGGTGTAGACAACATTGCTGAGATGTGGATGTTAATGTTTTGATTGAACCAAACCCAAAAGGAGTTGTAGGGTATGGTACAAAAAGGCAATTTGTGTGATAAGTAAAAATAATTGCTGGATTTTCCTGGTCAGATGTGAGGTTTTGGGGCAGGGATGTCTATGTATACAGATTGTAAAGCACTCTGAGACAAATTTGTAATTTGTGAAACTGGGCTATACAAATAAACTGAATTGAATTGAATTGGATGTTGCATTCAGAGTTCGTGACAGAAGTTGAAACCCTATTGTTTAAAAAATACCAAACATACTGTCTACGCTTGTCATATACATCAGTAGTTTTTAATCCAGTTCTTCTTTTGTCTAGAATCTTGTTTTAGATTTTTATTCAACAGAAGGCCTAGAATAATCTGGCCAGAGGAACATGACACGCCAAATCCACGCTCATGTCTCCATGGCAACAGGTTGCACGGGTAGAAACTTTGATCCTGAAAGTGACACATGCATGATCAAATGGGAATTCGCTCAAGCATGCGAACATCGCACACACAGACTGACACACACACAATTATGCAAATTTCAGCTAATAGTCACTATAAACTTGTTAGAACAATGTGTGCATGTCTAGTTCACAGAGCATCTGCTTTGGCACCATATGTTTTTAGAGGCGCTTGATATCCATGACGAATGAGATGCTGCCAGTGAGATTGACTAAAACCATTCGTGAAGCACAGTATGAAGGTACATGGTTCAAATTGAAGCAGTGCTTCTCCCACAGAAATAATAGTCAGGAGCAGTAACACACTTGATACACAACACAACAAAGAAAGGGTATTGCTAATCTATTTTAGTCTTATTGGGAACAGATCCTACGAAAAGACAATACATCAACCACGTATGTGTCCTTTGTTACTTTCTGATTTCCCTGTTTGCAACAGGTCATTTAATTCAAACAGAAGAACAAAAAAAAAAGTGTCACAAATATATTGGCAGTGTTAAAACTTTGGAGCATTTGAGTTTTCATCAAACGCTGCACAACAAGGACCAAATAGTGTATTTTGTCATGGAAGTTTTAAGCCGTTCGTGGATTAATACACATTTAGAGCAGAGTACTCTAGAGCACTACATTTGTATTAGTCCACTTTTTCATGACAAAAACAAAACATAATAAGTGTGTGTGTGTGTGCGTGTGTGTTTGTGTGTGTGTGTGTGTGTGTGTTTGTGTGTGTGTGTGTGTGTGTGTGCGTGTGCGTGTGTGTTTGTGTGAGTGTGTGTGTGTGTGTGTGTGTGTGTGTGCGTGTGTGTCAGCCAGAGCAGCAGTGTGGCTCACTGATGTGTTTTTAATAGGTTTTGAATGACAATTCATAACATGCAAATCAATGTGCTTTATAAAATCTAACCCGTCAAATTTTGTCTAGTGTTTGCCAATATTAAGCAGTTCCAGGAAATTAAGCTTTAAGTTTCCTAGCAACCTACATCTAGTGATGCTGTGTTTGGATTGTGTTGCACACATTATTATTTAACCATTAACATATTTTAATCCTACTTTGTTTCAGTGTAAAGTTGATTTGAATCATTAACACTTTGTTGGATTTCATGACAATATAATAATTCACAGCATTTAACCAATTTTGATCTTGGTGACTTAGGGCTGTGAATTTTTTTTTTTTTTTATAAAATGATCAGATTATCTGTAAATTATACTGTGTGAACCTTTTAAAAACATTACCCCCCCCCCTTATGAGGTGGAATTGACAGGTTAAACTTTGTAAAACATTACAATAAACATGAGCAAATATAGTGATGTTTAACAACGGAACAAGGGCTGCAATAATTAGTAAGCCATTTCAAGACAACTCTAACACCAACTAAAAGAATTATTAAAATATCATAATCATAATTTTGTCAGGAGTCAGCCCACTCAGCATGTTTCCAAAACTAGCAAACCGTAGCTTGGTGCTATCAGAAAAAGCCAGATAGCAAAAAGCAAGACAATTTAACACAGATTTTAAACATTAAAAATAATAATTCTGCACCAAAGCATCACCGGGATATGAGCAAAGGAACACAGCAACATTAATCGCATTCTCGCTTTACAGTCAGCAAATGCTGCTTACCTTGATTAGAATAAGAAAAACGTATTTATATATAATAATAATATTTTTTATTTTATAAAAAAAAGGCAAAGACTGCTGTATTTGGATGTATTGAACATCATAAGTAATATACAAGTGATATGGTTTGGTACATGATAAAATTTAAATTGCACATATATGCGGTGCCCAAATGTGCCCAAACTTGAAACTTCTATTTTTGCTGTTTCATCTTTATTTACTCTTAACCAGTAGCATATATACTAATATTTACACACCTGAACAAAAGCTCACATGGGTTCCCTTTATCATAACTCAAACATTATTCAAATAGCTTTTGTGGTAGAGGAGATACACCCTTTTTAGTTTGAGTATATTATTTTGAGCAGAGGCTTATAAATCGGGATTTAAAAGGTTCTGCAAACAGCAGCAAAACTTCACTGTGGAGTTAAACAAATAAAGAGCAGTAATAAATAACACAATCTCCTTCAGTTCCTTTCATTTCTAATATGTTCTCTTATTTGTCATCTATAATATCAGTATTGTTTGTCTTTCCACTTGTTGAACCTTTAGGACACAGTGAATGGGAATATTTTTACGGGCGCTAGGACCCTGTGAACTTAAATCGTTGCAGGTTACACACACGATGCTGCCTTCAAATGCAGCCAAAAAGGATCAGCTTTGCAATTGGTATTTGTTGTGACTTCAAATTATGGTGAAGTGTGAGTTGTCAATATTAAATCAATCAAAAATTAATCTGCGAGTAAATCTCTAAATGATTTGCATGGCTTGTGAATTGTCTACAACTCTTAATGTATAAATCTTATGGATAAATAAACAAAAATGGAGGGAATGGCAGTCATGACGAAAACAAGACTGCTCGTCAAATGACATAGATTAAGCAGTTTAACATTTTATTTTATGACAAACGTGGTGTTTAAAAAAAAATAGAACCCCACATACACACAAGCGTATACTTTTAATATTTAGTTCAACAAACCAGCCAAGAAAAACTAAAGCCGGGAGTAGACATTGCTCCATAGTTCTCCACTAAAAAAAGGGCCCAAATCAAACTAAAACACAATATTACAAGGCATATAGGTCAATTAAGTTATCTGCAAAGTTAGTTATTATAGACACATATATTACAATATCACAAACCGAGCAGGAAGAAATGTTTGCTTACCTTTCTTAATATGAATTTGGCCATAGTTAGAAAAAAACATTATCAAATCAAATCCATATTAACGATAAATCATGCCAAATGTTGCATACCTCATTCTGAAAATGTAGAAATACATCACTGTCAGTTATAAAATGTAATAATTATTGCTCTTGTCTTGTTAGACCTCAGAGCTGCATTCAACACCCTTGACCATGACATCCTATTACAGAGATTATCAGTCGATTGGCATTCAAGATACTGCATTAAGTTGGTTTGAATCCTATATTTATCAGATCGATCTACATTTTTAATTGTAAACGATGAAGCTTCAATGATCACCAACGTTAGTCACAGACTTCCACAAGGTTCTGTGCCTGGACCAATTGTATTGACTTATATATGCTTTCCTTAGGCAATATTATCATAACATTTCTTTCTTATGCAGATTATACTTAATTATTTCTATTGATCAAGCCGAAAGAGACCAACCAGCTCAATAAACTTTGAGTATTCAGTGTCAAAGGATGCAGAAAAAACTAGGTCAATGCGCAGCTCACTAAGAAAAGAGATCACTTTAGCTCATTAGTATATCGCTGCTCTGCTGGCTCGCTTTGAAATCAAGACTCACATTTATAATGATTCTCCTCAGCTCCAAAGCTTTAATTGATGATGCACCATAACATGTTACAGAGCTTGTAGTACCATATTGCTTCACTAGAGAGCTGTGCTCACTAAATTTGGGGCTACTTGTAGTTCCTAGAGTCCAAAAAAAGCTGGATGGGAGCTAGAGCCTTCAGCTATCAAGCCCCTTTTCTATGGAACCCGCTTCCACTTTCAGTCTGGGGTACAGTCACAGTCTTCACATCTAAGTGTAGACTTAAGACTTTCCTCTTAGATAGCATTTATAGTTAGGGTTGGCTCAGGTTTGCCCTGTTCCAGCCCCTAGATATGCTGCTATAGGCCCAGGATACACTGAGCTCCTCTCTCCCCTCCTCTCTCCCCTTCTGTCTCTCTTTCTGGACAAATTCACTTCTCTTCATTGCACATTACTTACTCTACTTCTTACCCCGGAGTCGTTGTGCCTTTTCGCCTCACAGGTGCACACATTGGACCTGGCTGTGTCTGGAGCCGGTCTTGGCTCCTTGCCCCTACTTTCTGCCTCCTGCCCCTTGGCCTGGCCTGCTTATTGACCCTGACTCCTTTGCAGTACCCTGTCGATGTCCCATGCCTACTACTCTATTTCATAATTCCAAAGTCATATTCATTGATTGTAGCTGTGTAAAGCTATTAATTCTGTACACATGACATATATTGCCTATGTGCATTCAGATAGAGGGATCCTCTTCTGTTGCTCTTATGAAGATTTCTTCCTTTTTTTCCGCGTGAACGTTTTTTTCTGATTTCTGGGGAGTTTTTCCTGATCCGATGTGAGGTCCTGGGGCAGGGATGTCTGTATACATATTGTAAATCTCTTTGAGGCAGATTTGTAATGTCTGATTCTGGGCTATACATAATAAACTGAATTGAATTGAATCTAATACAATTGTTTGTGGAAAAAAAGTAACTAAGATCATCAAAAGCCCGTCGACGCGCCCGGGAGAATAGGAGAGATCTGAATTTCCGGGGAGTCCCTGAATGCGGCAGGAGCGTCGACCCTCCTCCGCCCCGTCGAGGAAGCCGAGCGACATCCATCAGACTCGTTGGACTCTCAAGAGGTACGCGCGAGCGCTCCACAAACTGCACCCCATCGCCGTGCTGTCACGTCGAACTCCAGGCCGGTTTTGGTGAGACTCTGCGCGGATTTCCCTCTCCACCAGGACCGAGGGAGAAATGCGACGTCTCGGAGGAGGAGGACGAGACGATCTGGCCAGGCAGCAGCAGCAGACACCTGCGAGGAGGATCTGAGTTTGTTTCAATAACGACCGTAGAAGGGTAAGTGCAACAAGAGGAGGGCAGGAAATGTCCCCGGGACGCCTTTCGGGCTCGAAAGTCGTGCCCTATGCAGATGCTTGTTGTTTACCGTTTCCGTGTTACTGGTCGTTTTCCAGCATCAGTAGTTCGGCAGTGGCGGTATGAGTCATAGCCCGCACAGGGCTGCTGGAGGATCAGCCGAGGAGCACGGTGCCTGCAGCCTCCAAACCCACAGTTACCTTACAGCTGCACATGCACATGCAAAGCGCTGTGTTTGTATGTGTGTGTGTGTGTGTTTGTGTGTATATAAGTGTATGTATGCACGTGCGCTGCAGCATAGCATTACGATTAGATATCCCTTCATTGGAACTAAAGGTAAACCGGGGTTCCCTCAACTCCACTTCTTTTACAAACCATTTCGAAAGTCTTGCCAGGTGAAACCCCACGACGCACACAGTGAGTGAGAGAGGCATTCCTGCCTCAGCATGACCCAAATCTCCCAGTGCACAGACAACCGGTGCATAAAGAAATTCTCCTCCCAGTCTAGTGTGAAATAACTTGACTGTCCTGCACAGAGGACCATGACCTCAGAACCCCCCATAAGGCACCTCCATTCTGAGGTGAAGTGGATCACTGACAGCCAGTCCTCATCAGCCAACATCATTGTTGGACCTCACTGATGCCTGACTGGGAACACACCTCCTGGTTAGGAAAAAAAGGTGGTGTCATGTATAGGCCTATACCTGCATGCGCCAAACGGGTTTCTTGGGAGTAATCGCTTACCTCTTCCTCATACTTAATGTTACCTTTTGGGTTCAAGGGGAGTAGGTGTCCCAACATAGCTGTTCATAATACTAATAATTCAAACATGGTTGTGTGTGTCCGTGGCAGTGAATGGGAAAGTACTAGGGGTGTAACTCAAAGCTTCTATCTGTCTCTTCATCTGTAATAGTTTATGTCACAGAGGTGCCTGTATTCGGATTAGAGCGGGATATATTTCTCTCCATCAAATAGTTTTCTGTACTGCCATTTATCCTCTTTTTTATTTTAGCTGAATTAATTCAAGAATGAACTCTCCCTGAAATTAGTCCAAATACAAGCAACCCACGTGTGTGAACTGCACAACTAATCTGGTGAAAAGGGATAAAAACCCAATGAACAAATACACACTAGTGTTTTTGTTTTGTTTCTGCTTGTGGCTTCTAGCAGTGGTGTGAGAGACCAATGTATTTGTATTTGGCGCAAGGCAGTCTGCTCTTTGGTGTCCGTAACAAATTAATTGGCAAGACTCTCTGAGTGATGGATTATAATTCTGAGACGCAGCAGGTGACACTCTTTGTCCCACAGGCAGATTTGCGCTATTTGTTGACTCATAAATCAGTTTGTAAACAAAGATGGAAGAACCAGAGGTAATTAGTGGAAGCAGCCTTTATTAGCCTGGTAATGCACCCTGCGTCCCCTGAGCTGCTGGCAGCTTTATTGTTTCAGGTCTCCGGTATTATCAGTCCAAGTTGATTCCTCGCTGATGGACCCGTAAGTAAAATTACCGATCACATTTGGCTCGTAGGGGGTTGTCCTTCCTGCTGGTAATAGTATTTAAACTGAAGAACTCAAAAACTTGTATAAATCTGATGAAATTTCACAAAAAAGATTAAATTGTACTATTCTCGTATCAATGTCCCATTATGGACTCTTAATTCACTGGCCCCCAATCTTTAACATTGTTAAAGAACCCGATGCTAAGAGGAGCCTCCAGGCGGACTCTGCTTGGAAACGCTACACCTGGATAGAAAAGTCAGAAAGCTAAACAAGAGCTGTAAGTGACAAGCTTTTCTAAAGCTAGCATTTCATTATTAGTTGATGTCCGTTGGGACAAGATCGGGATCAATTTAGGCTTAAAAAAAAAAGGCCAGAAACTTTCATTGATAAAATAATGGTATACAATAATTTGAGGTAGCCAACGTAGGGATGCATTTAACCTGAATTATTTCTAATAGCCAGCATGTCTGATTGTATAGAAGTCTATGATAAAATTAAACTCTTGCTTGATTTATTACCACAGTGAACATTTTAAACATGTGTTCATGGTCTTAATTGCCAGTCTCAAGTCTCCTGCCATACATGCTCCAATAATAAAGACGAAAAAGACAACAAATTTAGTGAAATCTACATGCGCTGCCATTGTCGTAGCAAAACACTACTGTAGCAGAATGCAACCACAGCAATCTGTCAATACGAATGGAGCCGTACCCATAACCCCCATAGGTTGAGACGCACACCTCGTCTTCCATCCATCCCTCCACCCGTCGCTGCTGTGTACCACCTCATCTTCCTGCAAAGGGCCACAGCATGATGGCAATTGGACTGAGATTATAATACTCTTGAGTCCACCCAAAATCTAGTGCCATTCGTCATTTATCTTTCTCGAGGTGAGTTGTCAGTTTCCATGGTGATGTTTGAAAATCCATTGCACATTTGAGGTTCATCCAGATAGAATTAAATCCTGTGAGAATCCAGTTTTGGGGTGTGTAGCTATGATGACTTCTCTGTGACCTTTTCACTCTGGGACGGCGCTCCCTAACCAGTATGCCCTTTTCTTCTCGCATACTGTCTTCCTCCGTCTCTGTTGTTTCCTCTCTCTGTCCCCCCCCCTCACACCCTCTCTCTCTATCTCTCCTCCTCCTGCAACCCACCTGCAGTGTATTGAATAGAAACAGCAGGAATCAGCCTTCCTAAGATGATTAATGCATAGATAAGATTTGCCACCTGATAGCGAGGGCCTGACTTGCAACAACACTTCCTCTTCAAGTCGGTGTGTGTGCGTGTGTGTGTTTGTGTGTGTTTCAGCCAATCGGCTAAAAGCAGAAAGGAGTTTTAGTGGGAAAACAAACAACCTGTTTCTTATCAGCAATAATCTGTTTAAAGCTCGGCAGCCGGTTGGAGCCAAAGTAGAAGACTGTAACAAGTCCACTGGAGACAATGGGCAATAATTTATGTCTGGCATTTTCAACTCTAACTGAAGGAGCTGTAATCAATATTTTTTAAATAATGGATCACAAGACTTTGTATGTGAAAGGAGCGTCTTGTTGGGAGAACTCCACAGGGATGTCTGTGGTGCTGCTTCTGCTTTTATTGCATATTAGTGAATGTGAGCGTGCCCCACTGGTTAGCTCACAAACGGCGCTCTGCACGGCTCCCTTAAGGCAGTTACGGTTTACAATAAGTCCCGACTGACGGCGAGGAAGTGGGGCATCCCCCCTCTGGTTCCCCCCTCAGCACTGTTGCCATTGTTTGCACTGTTAGCATCGTTGGTATTGTTTGCTGCTCAGCTGTCTCCATGTAGAAACTTGTCTAAAGGCAATATATATGCTCTGGATATTACATATATAATTTTTCAAACAAAACAATTGCTTGTTCAAGCCTCTAAGATGTATATATATTTGGCTTTAACCTGTCTAAAAGGATTTGACTTTCATTATTGATTTGTTTAGATTATAACGCTACTCAATAAGTCGCGGAGATGTTTGCGTATTAAAAAGAAGTTCAGTACTGAGGTAGAGGAAATAGCATAATGCTGCGTTGCGAAAGCCAATCAGCATCGAGACGCTCCGTTGGTGAATCTAACTGGCTACTGTTGCTCTACTAGTGCTGGAAGCGAAAGTTATTCAGACGTAGTCAGTGAAATTCACCGAGCTCTGTGAGCCTATGGGTGGTGATATGAACCCAAATAATCGTTTATTTTGATAATCGATTAATCTGTTAATTTTTTTTCGATTAATCAGATAAAAAAACAAAAAAACTGTAATTTTCAATCCTTTATTCCAAACAGGGTTTGTACGGTCATGGAAAACCTGGATTTTTTTTTTTTAAATGGCTATTTCCAGGCCTAGAAAAGTAATTGAAACAAATTAAAGCGACACTATGTAACTTTTCCCCTGTAGCGCCACCTTCAGTTATTTAACGTTTATCAGGTGTCGTGAACCTCTGGCTCTCGAGCCATATATGGCTCTTCCGGCTAGTGAGCTCACAGCTGAGCGAGGCGCACTGCTGTGAGTGTCACTACAACTACGTGAATGACTTCCGCTTCCAGCGCCACGAGAGCAGCAGCAGCCAGTTACATTCACTAGCGGAGGAGCAGCTCAGCACTGATTGGCTCTCAAAACGCAGTGTTCCGTCTGTCCTCTCCCTCCGCTCCGCTATTTTTTCTCCTGCGCCGCTCTGCGCTCAACTCAACTTTTTTTATACTCCGCGACTTATTTAGTGCCGTTATAATCGCGCAACACAACAAATCGATAATGAAATATGTTGCTAACTATAAGCGATTTTTATCGATTTTATCGATTCGTTGTTGCAGCCCTATATTTTACACTTCTTTTTTATCATTTTGTAGACAGGATTAATTGGTTAACTGTAAAATGTATCTATTGAATAATAAAAGTTATTAGAGCTTTTTAAGGCAAAGAAGTTTAATGTTCTGCCAAGGCCAAGTCCTGACCTGAATCCAATGGAGCTGCATTTCACTTGCTGAAGACCAAACTGAAGGGGAAATGCCCCAAGAAGCAGCAGGAAGTGAAGACAGTGGCAGTAGAGGCCTGGCAGAGCATCACCAGGGATGAAACCCAGTGCCTTGTGATGTCTCTGGGTTCAAGACTTCCAGACAGGTATTTGCAACCAAGTACTACAATTGACAATTACAATGATGATTATGTTAGTTCGTCCAATTACTTTTGAACCCTTAAAAAGGAGGGTCCACATATAAAATGTGTTGTAATTCCTACACCGTTCAATTGATATGGATGTAAAGACCCTCAAATTAAAGCTGAAAGTCTGCACTTAAAGCACATCTTTATTGTTTCATTCAAAATCCATTGTGGTGGTTTACAGAGCCAAAATGATGAAAATTGTGTCAATGTCCAGAGAGAGAGAGAGAGAGAGAGAGAGAGAGAGAGAGAGAGAGAGAGAGAGAGAGAAGAGAGAGAGAGAGAGAGAGAGAGAGAGAGAGAGAGAGAGAGAGAGAGAGAGAGAGAGAGAGAGAGAGAGAGAGAGAGAGAGAGAGAGAGAGAGAGAGAGAGAGAGAGAGAGAGAGAGAGAGAGAGAGAGAGAGAGAGAGAGAGATCAATAATGCAGGCTGTTCTTCTGGACAGTAACTCAGCTTAGCAGTGCATTCTCTCGCCTCAGCTGCCACTTTTATGCTCACTCGTAAATACCTGGATTACAATTTGTTATGATGGGGAACTTCTCGCAGTATAGTGCGGTTTTAATGATGCAGGTTATTGTTGATTTATATACAGCACAAGCACACTGTTCTCTGAGGCCTCTCCTTGAGATGGATGGATGCCGCTTCAACATTCCTCATGCCGTGGTCTCCAAAACGCCAAAATCAGGTGTTTTTTTTAATCATTCCAGTTCCAAATCAAATTTATCACAACTTCAATTTCTTCTGCGTTGATAGTAGTTGACCAATCACATTTTTCACCAAGCATTGCACAAGCTTTTGAATAGTTCAAAGGTCAGACAAACTAGTCAGCTTTCTACTGGGTATCATTTATTGAATTCATGCTCATAATGAAGCTAAAAAAGGTATCCATATTATTTGGCTATTCTTCCTCGGGTAAGATTTTGGTTAGAAAAAAATAATTTAGGTGGACTGTTGTTGGGTGTTTAGGCAGATATTAAAGGCTGAACAAAATTCTCGACACTCATTCTTTTTTTAAAGCTGTGACCCATTTTGAAAGATTTGTTTTGAAATTGCAGTACTCGAGTCTCATAAGGAATAGTTTCAGCATTGTTATCAACCAAATTATGAATTGAGAAAATACTTATTGGATCAGTTGATAGTGGAAAACAATCACTAGTTACAGCTCTCATCCAAAAGCAGTTCCAGCCTTGAGCATAATAGGTGTGTAAAAGTAGAGTTAATGCAGTGGTTTTAGAAGCAATACTTCTGTTTCTGTGTCACAGGCTGTGTGCTGCTGATGTTGATCAGTAATCCCTTAAACTAAGAACATCATTAGCTTCCTCAATAGAGAGGATGAAGGCATTTGATCAATCTAGGGACCCGAGAGCTGACTGTGAATTAATGAACCGAAAAGTAATGAGATCTATATGTCAATGCCAACAGTACACCATAGGACTAAATACATTTTTTACTTGTTTGTCTCTTTCTTTCATCTGTCATTCGTTCTTTTCTACTTCTCCCCCCCCACCTACTTCTTTTGTTAGTCAAGCGAGGACTGTGACCATGGTTGCATGCATTCGAATAACTGGCTTAGTCAGACTGAAATCGAATTATCCGTTTCATGTAAACACCTTTGTTCGACTATGTGCGGTCCAACTACGATCCGATTAACACCCCTGGATTACTCGATCCGATCCGGTTGATAATCCGATTATCGCGGCATGTAACGGTGAATTGGATTAGGAACCGGATTTTGCGTCTTTGCCCGTGTGCACGCAAGCGAGCATCGCAACAAGTTGCAGGGCTCTCAAGTGTCACGCATTTCGGTCTTAACTCCCGCACTCCCGCCACACATCGTACTTCTTCATGCTGAAAACAACTATCGGCTATCTAATGTTTTAATGTGCCGCAGCGCCAACATGAGCTGGCCCCGCCGCTCTCCCCGTGGAGAAATCCAGCGCTCCATGGAGGTCTGCTGTGAGGTGCCACTTAACAGCCAATCAAAAAAAGGAAATGGGCTACACAACAGCCAATGAGAACAAAATCTGTTGTATCTGGGTAAGATTTAATCCAGCAACCAATGAACCAATGTCTTCAAAACTTGAGCCCTGGAGTTGTAGTGAAAACAGCGCTACCTGTCATATCGGAGGTGACATGCTTTCGGCCAATGATTCAAATTACTCACTGCCATGTATATTGGGATAATAGAAGATCCCCCGAAAGATAGCATAGTCCGACTCAGCAAGATTCAAATTATACCATCATGTAAACGCACTGAGTGATCCTCTATTACACTGTTTCCTTGACAATTTGTCATTTGGTATCCTTGTTTCTTGCCATTTTCCCACCCTGTTAAACAAGCCTGGTGGAAGAAAGTGGGCAATGGAAAGTTTCACTTTATCCAATAATTAATTTGGAGTTTTAGCTGAACTTTCCTCCATCGTCAACAATTCAAACTTGCAGAGTTGCACAAGACAGTAGTACATGTTTTTATTTTGATAATGACTATTTTTCTGATGTGGAGCTTGACTTACGCCTGAGATTCATCGCATACATCATCACTGCTGGGGTTTGATTGTTCACTAAAACCCCCAGAGTAGTTTTTTTTAATGCTCGGCATCAACAGTGCCAGTTGAGGAAGTTTTCATCTTTAGAGCAAGTCACGATTACATAGTTATGGTTGGAATATTCTCTATCCAAATGAAGGTGTTACCTCTGCCTGGGTGTGAAAGTCCAGATCCCTGAAGGAAGAGAAAAAACACGCCAGGGTTGGGAATTTCACAAAACACCATTGGGGTTGAAGGTTCAGGGTCTAGCGAAGTGTTATCCACCAACCCCCTTTTTTTTTGGATTGACGGATAATTAATCTGTGGCTATTTCAATAAATGGTTGAGCGTCGATAAAAGTACCAAACACTAAATGTGAGCGCTTGCTTTGTATTTGTTTTCTTTAGGTTTTGCATTAGTTGTTAAGCCCTCCAAAAAGAAACATTTGGACAGGCTTATTATGAGTCATCGGATAGATCGCTGCGTACAGCATCCACAGAAAACGAGCATGCTTTATTGATACTTGAATCTTTTTAGGGTGTGTTCCTGTGTCTGGTAATCAGACTTTGTCTTTGCAGCAAAAAGGAAGCGGCAGATTAGAAACTAATTGCATCTTATTAATAATAAATGTAACCAGCAGCAGTGAATGAACTGTATTCACAGAAGTGTGTGTGTGTGTGTGTGTGTGTGTGCTTTATTTTCCTTTCAAATGTGTGATCTGTCTCCATGTTGTGCATATGTGAATATGGATATCATTATTTCAGTTTACTAAATGTGAGAACATTTATAATACATATATATATATATATATATATATATATATATATATATATATATATATATATATATATATATATATATTCTCCATCATGAAACATGGACAATATTGTTTCCAACAGTTGGTAATATATGTAATTTTGTTTATTTATGATTACAACCTTCTTTCCAAATACACACACTACTATCAAATGGGAGTACAATGGTAGACCTTCATACCTTCATACATTTAATGTCTGACTAGTTATTTTTAAGACTGCCGACATTCCTTTTTATAATCGCCTCTGAAATCCAACATCCTCAGAGAAATTAGTAGTTATGTGTCTCAGTTAATTAATCTGACAATCTTCTTTGTCTTTGATCGTGAAACTCCCTGAAAACAGCCTTATAAAAAATATGTTCTGATCATCCTTACTTTAAGTTCTGAGGGCCGTGAGGTTTTTAAATTGCTCGTGTTGATCATTTGTTTCCTGTGAGGAGTTTGGTTGATGTCCGTCAAAAGTCTCTGCCACCTCGTCAGAGTGGAGGCTTCAAGGGGGAAATCATGCTAGTTTCAATACGAGCGTACCCAAGCAGAGTTGAATGAGAGAAAGGGTAGAAAGAGAGAAGCACAGGGAGAGAAGAGGGAGGCATGAATGAGATCCAAAGAAGATGTGGAGAACGATGGAAATGAGGGCGAAAATATAGAAAGCGAAGAGCATGTTATTTGAGGTTGCAAAAGAAAAGACAAAGAAAGCACACACACACTGCCGGTTATGTACTAGTGCATTCTGATTTCACATTTTTAATATGCAACATGTAACTTTTTCAGCAGACATTTGTGAGAATATGTACTTGCTGCCTTGTTGACACACATCGGCAATGTTTTGTATTTTGTATTTTTTTTTACCTGAAGTTTGGGTTTGCAGGCTAATCGGTTAAGGTTAATAAAATGTGGTGATTTTAGTGGTAGAAGTTGACCCTTCATGTCAGTGTTTGCTAAACTAAAATCTTATCTTTCCAAACATAAACCACGCAATAAGGGGTTCTTGCTGCCTACAATAGAAGAGATGTGCCACTGTCAAAGGGAATTTATTACTTTTTTTGTAAAACATAATGTGAAGTTTGAGAGAAAAGGATTGCAAAAAAACCTTGCTTCATCCTTAAAGTTATTAAATGGCACCTTAAAAAACAAATTATATCAGTGGTGTGTTATGGTCAGTATTTTGCAGTGAACAGTTTACAATGCAAATGAGTTATAATTAAATGTAAGAGATGTGATTCCTTTAGCAGACCAATGAAGCTGGAGATTTTTATACATGTCCTGTTTGCAAAGGTTTTACGTGATGCCACTGCTGGTGTTTCTTTACGTGCCTATTACAAATGTCATTATCCATCACACGATGGAAATGCTCTGGACCAAAAGGGTTCATGTGACAACAGGGCACAACTGAAATGTTTCTCGCCAGTTATAAACCCAACATATAAAACATGGCACAGGAACAAGAGAGGTTTTAATGCATGAGAGAAGGAGATGAGAGTGAAGGAGAAAAAGCAAAGAGAGAGGGAGGAAAGGCTAGTTGCCTGGTGACGGAGGCAGAAGAAGAGAGAAGATGAAGAAAGGGGAGGAGGAGGAGGAGGAGGAGGAGGAGGAGGAGGAGGAGCAGCATAGTTGTTTTCGAAGTGTAAAGAGTTACTGGTCACGATGCCACATCTGCTGCTGCCATCCACCCCACTGCGTTCTCTCAGAGGATGTAGAGGTGTTGTCTCTCAGTATTTAAATCGTGTGTATCTTATTGAATGATTGATGGTTTAAATTATTGTAATGAGTGTGTGTGTGTTTTAAACTGGCAGCCCAAATCACAATTTTAGAATGCAATGCATCTTTATTTATTCATTCAATGAAAGCATCACAGATATCACAATCTCGGAACCCTGTCAAAATGCTGTTCTTTTTTTGACACCCCAATGTCACGTTTCATCTCCATTGCATCACATCAAGGAAGTGTCATTATGAAAACACAGTTTCTTCATTTTTTTTCCCCTTTCTTCCAGTGATTCTATAGTTTCTACATAACAGTAAATAGAAGTTGGCTAACTAGCTGATTTTTCCCTAGGCGCTGGTGGAGACCAAACCTGGAGGTAACATCAGAGTGGAGTTATCCTTTCAACATTGAATGTATTTTAACTATAAATCTGTCCTTCTGTACACATTACATCGATTGCATCTGTCCATCCTGGAGAGGGATCCTCCTCTGTCCCCTTTTTCCCCCTGAAGTGTTATTTGGGAGTTTTTCCTGGTCCGATGTGAGGTTTTGGGGCAGGGATGTCTATGTGTACAGATTGTAAAGCACTCCGAGACAAATTTGTAATTTGTGAAATTGGGCTATACAAATAAACTGAATTGAATTGAATTGAACGTTCCCAATGGGATGTAAATGTTCCTCTGAATGTGGAAGTGGATAACTGCTTGCTAGCCAGAACAACTTGTATAAGGAGCATTTTGTGATGCAGTTTAACTGCCCTTGAGTGGCCACAAAACATCTTCCTTCTCTTCTGTAACTCCCTCCCATCCTTTTCTCTTCCAACAGGCTTTTTTTTCATAACGGACATTTTTATTTGTCATAGTAGGAAGAGCACATGTGGTAGTAATAACATTAATGATGGGTCTGTGCAAAGCAGCAATCGAGTGTGAAGAGGTCCAGACCCTGGCGTGCAGAGAGCGTATTAATCAGACCTCCGTAGTTTAGTCCACTTCACAGAATAGTGTGAAGTAACCCTTTTTAAATCTTGCCTGATCTTTCTCCTCCAGTAAGAACAGGACCTGGCAGAACCAACATTAAATGGTAGTCACAGTTATTATGAGCAACTTTTATTTTGGGTTGATTTTGGTGGTCTCTGTGAACAGAAGCAGCAGTGTTTGTGTGCACTGGTTGGCATAAAGTTGTCTATACATTCCTGAATGTCCTTTTTCTTTTGCTGTTGATAGTTCACTGGAGATGTTTTAGCCAGATAATTAGATTTTAATAATTTGTTCAGCTACTTTTTTGTTGAATTCATCCTCTTTTGTGTCTATTTCTTCTGTTCTTCCTTGAGTGTTCAGACGGAACGTGAGACTAATTTTAGAGGCGGTGCATACAAAGTCAGTGAAAACATGTGGGAAGACTCAAATGTGCGTATAATCATTTCTTCACGTTGACTTTGTGTAATCATACCGCCTTTCTGTCAGAACACGCAGCTGTCCGGTTCTGCCACTCCCTTCTCTTTTCTTAAGCTTTATTTTACATCAGGTCTACTACTTTGCTACATCTTCATTATCCTTCTCTTTGTTCTCATGGTTGATTTCTTCCTTTTTCTTTCATAGGATTCTCCTCCCTGGTCCCTTGCCTCTTCCTCACACCCTGTCTTTACCTTCTATCATGTCTTCTGGTCCCTCCTCCTCCTCCTCCTCCTCCTCCTCCTCCTCCTCCTCCTCCTCCTCCTCCTCCTCCTCCTCCTCCTCCTTTCTTTATCCATCCTTGCCTGTGTTGTTGTCTTCCCCTCCCCCTCATTTGGAGACTCGTGACTCTTACGCTAAGCTCCAGCTGATGTAACTTTTATAATAAGTCAAACAGAGGCGTCTCTTTTCTCTCTGTCACATACATACATATCAGAGAGTGTGGAATGTGAGAAATAATAACATTCAATAGAAAGTACACACATTTTTTCTTTCTCATAAGTAAAGTAACCATGATTATGTGATGCTAATTAACGATTATCAAAACCAGTAATCAACCCAACTCTTCTATTTTTTACTAAGGACTTGGCCACGTACATTTCTCATGATTGTCTGTCTTTTTTACTGTGAGACCCGTCATTTTAGTTTAAACATATTTCTAATATGTCATAGTCCATAGTCGGCATAGTTAAAGGTGGAGTCTTTGATTCAAATTCAATATACTGTATGTATAATTCATACACCGAACAAGTTAATGGACTATGCATTTGTAAGGGCATGGAGAGAGAATACTTTTTTTTTCATCACAAAACGCAAAAAGCCGACATGCTCACAATGTCAATGTTTACATGCTGATATTCATCGTTTATATATATTATGTTTATCACCAACTGATAAGTACAGTTTAGTGGATAACATTTAAAAACTCAACAGGCTTAAATGTCATTTTATAGTTCTTAAAGAGACAGTACCTCTATTCCTACCCTTAAATCATAAATACACATTATTTATCTTAACTGCATCCTTATTTTGTATCATTATAGATCATTAATTTGTATCATTATAATATAGATGGTTATGTAGTGGAGATATTTGCTTCAGGGATATCTGCCTTCACTTGAATATACAGGGAATGTAGGCAATTGATCTGTGGTGCTCGGAGAGACAACAACTACAATTGCAAGACCTTTTTGTAAGTATTTTCATGTCGATGTGCCGTATATGGTTGAAATAAAATGGTTCCGTAAAGGAAACTGCTCACAATAAGATCTGGACAGCAGTACAATTTGTTGTAATTCCTATTTACTTGAAATATCTTTTGTCTTGATTTTAACTCATTCAAACCCATCTCATGGGAATAATGTAAGTTCATTAATAGTCCTAGGCACCGCATATCTGTTCCTGCCATTATCCTCATGGAATGACTCAATCAATAGATATTAGCTCATCCGTCTCCATTAAATGGTTCTGTTGACTGGAGCTGCAGTGGTAATCTGAAACAGGAGCTGGTCGTCACATAAGCCATTTCTGCTGACTTGCCGACATCACTGCATCCGGTGACGAGTGTGATATGACGCGATGATCAGCAGTCGGGTTATAATAGCCTCCATTGTCCCAGCAGGAAACACCAATTTGAGTGCTCAAGGAGTCACATTTTTTTGCCACATTGTGCCTAAACACTTAATACCTGTTCACTTCAGTTTATGAGAAGCAGGGGAGCCATCTCAGAGGGGACGGGACCAAGTGTCTGGACCAAGCGTCTGTCTTTCATACTTTACATTACGTTCACCTCAATGAAGTGTCAATATCCTGGTAGTGCCAGAGGTAGTCAGGAGATCACCAAAGATATATCGAAATGAATCCTCTTCATCTTTTACATGACATTACATTTCATGTAATTTAGCTGACGCCTTTATCAATATCAACTTACCAACCATGAGTACAAACTCAGAACAACACAAATCAATCCTGATGTCAGTGGAAAGTTCGTTCCTCCACTGAACCTTTCTTGGCGATCCATCGAGTAGTTGATGAGATTTCAGTCCGTACCAAAGTGGCGGACAGACTAACCAACATCAATGGAAACATGCAGGGCTAGCATGGCTGAAAGTCCAGAGACAAGGACACATGCATGTGTAAACTCATTGATGTGAGTGGCCGTGTTATATCAGTAAATCCATTGTCTGGCCCAGTGGCCTTTCTCGTCTGTGCATGCCCTCAGTGCATTTTCCTATCAAACAAATCATGTGGAACACAGTGAAAGACAGAACTGACCTCGATGCGGAATGATGTCACTGTCCTGTCGACGCCGCCAACAATATTCACACAGAATAGTCTGCTGACGTGAATAAACAATAAATATTTTACTGCAACTCAAAAGGTAATAATGGTATACGCTTGGAAACGAGACCGTTAGATTAAATAGCTGTTGAATGGTGTATGTTCATTTTCCTGATTTAGTTTTTGTGTAAATGTAACAGTCTTTTGTACATCTATAGAAGAGAAGGCATAGTGCACCGAGATGGATGACAGCATGGTGTAAAAGCAGAAGCTTGTAGCCCCATCAAAGTAAATAAATCACCAGATGCCACTGATACAGTAAAGGACATTTGATCAAAGAATGTTCTAAAAAGGTGCAAAAAAGGAAGGGAGATAATTTATAATGGGGAAGAAGATTTGATCTGTGCCCAGATCAAGCTTGGTATCATCAAAGAAAAGAGAGACTAGAGAGAAAATGAGCAGTTAACTGAGGATTGTCTCCCACCGTCAGTGTTTCAGTGATGGATGTTATTTTGTCATGGTAACTGTCCATGTTGTGGGAAGATGGCCTTTAAAGGCCTAAAGGTCACCAACACGAGCTGCATGATGCTTCACTGCCTGGACACATATAGACTCCAAGCCAGCTGAGAGGGAACAGGAGATATTTTCTCATGAATTATTGAAGCTTTTTCATCCATATCTGTGCAGTGTAACCAGTTTGAATATCTATTGCACAAAGTTTCACAAATTATCGGAGATGTATGTGCATCAACACATGAATGAAGGGGATTCCACCGATGCGTCAGAAAATAAACAGGAGTTTACACCGAGGTGCGCTTGTGGCCTACTCAATGGATGTCGTTATCAATTTCGTCACTATTCTTGTGATACCAGAGACATTGAACAAAAGCTCAGTTAAGTTCAGTTAAGTGCTGCCTGGCTGAAAAGAGTGACGTTGTGCGGCAAAATCAATTAATTTTAATGGAATTACTGCAACCGGTGCCTTTTGGATGAACGACCTATTGTTCAGACGCCCCATAAATGAGAGCGCACACTGTCGTCTAAAGCCCACAACTCAGTTTCTCATGTCTATACGTCAATATTTAAGGAGGAAGAAAGAGGAACAAGCAGAGTTGTGTCTTGTCTGTATCCTGCCACCCTCCCGTCCTGTACCTTGCTGGTGCCTCCTTGTGTTATCGTCACTCTGGATGATGGACGTTTCTAATGAAGCCATCATGGCTGCAGGCAAGCGGTCGCCGTGTTGCTCAGATTAGACTGAAAACGATAAAACGGGTTGTAGCCGGATAGAACTGATGTGGAAGTTGTAATATGCTCTTTGGCTCTGGTGAATATCAGTAGGTGGAGTCAAGGAACTATGGTTTCTTTGTTTAAATGCTATCTCAGCACAGGCTTCGTACATTAATTTAAAACAACAATTATAATTTAAGGTACACAGTTTACACAATTAAATACAGCACTTTCATAAAAACAGTATCTGAAAAGTAGATATAAGTTATGTAATTGAATTTAACATACCCCTTAAAAAAACTGAATACATTTTATTATTATTATTATCAATTTTATTTACTGAAACTGCGATGTCACAGTGAAATCATCCAGGCGACGGATAATTGAATTTTGCATTAAATGTAAATGTATACTTTAAAATACAGTGCACCAGTAGGGAAACCTGCAGCTGCAATTAATAACTAATATTTTTTTTGTTAATGTTAATTCACTAGTCATTCTGTATTTGCAAATAGTTTTCATGACATATGGAATATCTAGTTTTGTTTGGATTTTGAAGAACCGATAATGAATGTCCTTTCACATTTTCTATATACTTTGTGTTTTACTACTGTTAACTAAATGCACAAATACGCAGTTTCTTCCCCCAGCATGACCTGAGGCAGTGTCCTGTGCTTACTTCACCTGATAAGTATGTGTTTGTGTGTTTGTATGTGTACCTAGAGCTAACTTACTGTAGCTTGGCCCCACCCTTTCATGACAAAGAGGGGGAGAAGGAAAGAAGCAGAATATAGCAGAGAAGGAAGAGAGATTAGCAGAAAGAGAGAAACCTCAAAACTGAATCTGGGGAACTAACCAGTCAGTCGGATTACCAGTGAGCCAACCGTTCAGCTGGTAAGGCAACCAGTCAGCTACTAGTTGAAATCAGTTCATTAGACAGACAGAGCTGGACTGGTTTGTCAGTGAGTATAAGCCGGTAATCGAGCAGACTGTAGGCTAGTCCATTCAGTCAGCTACTTGGTTAGTTGGTCAATAGATTTTTAGTTAGTCAGTTAATCAATTGGTCGATCGTTTGGATAGTCTCTTATGTTAGTTAGTTAGTTGTTTTTTCAATTTGTGGATTATTTAGACTGCTAATCATTTCGTCGGTCATTCATTTATTTAACTAGATAGTCAGTTTGTTGGCAATAGAGCATTTTTGTTTGCTTTTTCAGTTTGTCTGTTATTTAGTCAGTTAATCATGTAGTCAGTCATTCAGGTATTAACTTGGGTAACTCATTCAGTTATTTAGTCAGGAATTTGAGTCAGAATAACCACAAAGACAGTGAGCGAGGCTGAGCCATTAGACGAGTCATCCATTTATCCCTCCAGCCAGGCAGCGAGTCAGCTGGTGGGCGAGGGGAGTGGCTCTCTGCTGCGCTGCCTTCAGCTGAATAGTAGTCAGTCATCCAGTGATCCAGTCTCTCAGTCAGTCATTCGGTCAGTCATTCGGTCGGTCGGTCGGTCATTTGGTCATTAAGTCAGTTGGTTGGTCGGTCAGTGGGCTTAGATGCAGGGCTGCTGGTCAGCTGCTCTTGACGGCTCATATCTCCCTCAGGATCTCACAGTGTGGAATCATCTAAGGAGCCACTGAGAGGTAAGGAGCTCAGCTGGATGGTTGTTTGACCAGTTTGTTGAGTACAGGTCAGGTGTTTGCTGAGGGAAATAAAGTTGATGTAGCTGTAGAAATGTATTACACTTTTTTTTCCTACAAGTTGAACCTTTTCTGTGCTGTTGTGCTCGGCTGCATGAACCAGGACGCTTATTATCTGGAATCTGGTCTTGAATTAACCTTCATGCTCAGTCTTATGATAGTGGGGTTGTTCTGAAGACATCAACAGCAGTTGTTGTTTTCTACTAAAACTTGTTTGGATAAATGTTTGTGTTTAGAAACCCAGTTTGAGGAGTGGATTTGACCAAATATTGATTCAATCCTTTTGTCATCAATTTGCCTTTTTATTTATTTTAAAACAAAGGTACTCTGTATCCTTATAGACAGCCATTTCTACCGTCTGTAAGATTAAAAAAGAGTTAGAAAGCAGCAATTAACTGCAGGGTTCAAAGGATGTGAAATGTCCATGTCCTTATAAACGTTTCTCTTTCTTGTTTGTGTATGTGTCCTTTTTATGATTTACAGCAGAGGAGATTCTGAAGTTAATGTTTGACTGAGGCATGCATATGAGTCATTAAAATAAAATCAAACAAAGTGTTTATTTCCAGTATATGAAACAACCTGTGGTAATAAATACTGAAACATGATCATATTTATATCATGCTCCTCAAGACTTTGAGACTGACATAAAATGTAAAATATGTTTAAATGTTAAATAAGGCTTTAACAATGCAATGTTTAGCTGTCCTATGTTACTTACCTACTTACTTAAAACCACAGCTTTACTAATATTTGAGAAAATACCACACAAGGCACTTATGCTCTAAAATACCCACATTTTAAGTATTAAGACTTAAGTAATCATGTTAAAACTGTTATCTGTCAGTGCATGACCAAACATAGCAGTATCTTAAGTGTGAGCGTTATGTTCCATCAACTCATTCGGTGCACTGTACCTCCTGAGTTTAATGAGTCGGACATGTGACATATTGGATGTGTATAAACTCTTCTCTCTATTCATAGTGGAAAATAGAGATGTCTGTTTGCACTTGAAAACAACATTGAAGAGTGGAGTTTTTTTCATTAATATCACCTACCAAAATCTTGACGGGGGCCATTTATCAGCAGAGCAGACTATGTAAACAGTTGCACCATCACGGAAACAGGAAGCATCAGTGACTTTATAAAAGGCACAAGATGTAGAAGGCAGCTGGACTGGACTTCATGGATGTGAAAACAGATTTTAATCACTGTCAAAATCAACAATCGAGAAATTAAGTTGGCATTGTTTACTTCACGAAGAAGAAAATGAATAAGTTCCACTCTTTTACATTTTCCGTATTCAAACTGTGACCATGTCTTGTTTGTGGTTTCAGTTTGTCTGAAAATGTTTTTTTGCTGATTTGTGGACGGTGTGGTGTGGAAACCATTTCCTGTGGTTAGTAAGTGTAGGATAGTAAAATGAGGCCAGTGGCCACAGAACGCCACATCAATATCATCTGCTTTCCATCGTTAGCAGAACTGTCACTGTTTCTATTTCATGGAAATCAACAGCCATAATAACTAGACTAATTGTTGCAACTGACTATCTTATTGTGAAATGTAATCCCTTCTAAATATAATATATTAAATTGGAAAATTAAATAATACATTTTAATCTTTTACAAAAACAAGGACATTTTATTTCATATATTTGGTAGCTATTTCTATTTGATAAAGACTTTTTATATAAATCCTGAAATCGCTGCATTACTTAGTGATGATGATGAGATGGAAGATGATGCACAAAATATGTTCAAAGACTTGTGAAGAGAGCATATCAATGAGTTTTTGAAGGAAATAAGCGTACTTTGACCAACATTTATATTTTTTTGGAGGCAGAGTAGGTCAGTATACAGTACAAGTGTTAACGGTAGTTGATGTTTGTGCACATTTATTATTGAACCCAGGAGACACGAGAGCAGGGTGGATGCTCCACTTGATAATGATGCTGTGTGATTTACTGTCCTGGGGCCAACAATGGGACCACAAATGCTGTCAGCTCCTCGATCACATGACCTCCAACTCAATAAGCAAAGACACAGAGTAGACTTGAGGAAAGGGAGATGGGAGCTGAGTGAAGGGCTACATAGTGGAAAAATGCTTAGTCTAATACACAACTAAAACAAGTTCAGACTGATGGATCAGACAATATAAATGGAGTAGACTATATCATAGATATTTCTCAGAAGATCTTTTGATTCATTACACACAAGTGTAATTAATATTGTGAAAGACTGCATTCTGCTATACTGGGTCAGTTTCCGGGCCCTGGTTTTGTGCACTTCGGCTAACTAGTATAACTTAGTGTGACAGCCGAATAATAAAGAGTCATTGTTTTCAGGCCCTTTCTGTCAGTTTTGCTTTGGATCTTACATTTTTCTCTGAAATATATAGCTATGTGGAGTATTAAACTTTATAAAAAATACATTTTAATTACAGACCCAAAAGAGTTCTTTATTGGGCCGATTTATCCGTAAAAAGGGTCAGCCGCCCCCTTTAGAAATTAACACATTTCCTACTTGTTACAGTCTGAAAGCTAATTCTCTTTTGGATCTGGTGCCAAGTTGGCAACATACCTGTGTTTGCTGGCCTGAATGAATGAATTATTTCATCCCTCCTCGCTATTTTGTATTTATCCATAGACGAATAATGCGTGTCTTACAGCACTCTGACCACAAATGAACATGGCCTATTTGTAGTTTAGTGAGACCAACAGAGCATTTGTTATTCTCTGGTAAAAGTATGTTATCGACTGAGGTTTAAAAAAAGAAAATCAGTTTGTTGTGAACAAGACAACGGCTGTAACATAAATAAGTAAAACTAAACACATCAGGAGTATTGGAGTCATAAGACCTGCAGGTTGCCGCTAAATGCTCCAAATTAGTTTGAATTCTACAGTAACGGTTTTCTTTTCTGATTTGTATTTGGACAGGATTCATGTGATTTAGTGAAATTTAGTTTCTGAGCTTTAATATAGTTGTTGTAATATTTGTTGGTGCCTCTTTTGTCTTTTCAGTCTCTATCTTTTGGCATCTTAGCTGTTTCAACTGCACTCCCCAGAAATCATAAAACAAAAGGGGACAGTGACGTTTTCTACTTTACATTTTCCAGTGTGCAGTTTGGGTCTCTGGAGGTGGCGCTGTAACTATGCATTAGAATTACAGAATAGTTCTTAATAATTCTGTAGTATTGCAAAGAAACTATTTAACAGGAAAAGCCATCACTTCCTGTGCAGTGGCAGAGAAGTACTAAACTGAAAAAATTGAAAAGCCTTCATGATTGTGAGCACGATCACAGCTGTATCAACCACAAACGGAAACCACCAGAACATATTGGTTTGGATGGAAATATCTCAGTTTTTCTTTTTTTATTGCAGGACTGTAAACGCAATCTTTCACCAGTCTTTATGTGTAGGAAATATATAAATTAAATGTTGCCTCACTTAGCCACTGGCATAGCTGCTGGCTGTAGGAGTCTTTGGCGACATGATCGCGCTGGATAAAAAGTTCAAGAGATCATTAACATTTTTAGGATTCATCCCCTGGAGATAAAGAATATCCACCAGAGGTTTCATGTAAATCTGGACAGGGGCTTTTTGGACCCTTGTTGGATAAAAACATAAACCTAAGTTCTGCCACTTTTTCATTATATAACTCAAGAACTCCAGATTTGAACCACCAGCCTGCCAATGTTCGTGCCTTGCTGTGGACCTGCAGTGTAGGCCCCTGTTACTTGACCTCCTTATCCGTCCTCTTAGGCCGCCCAGTACTCCTATATCCCATGCTGCCCTTTCAGATCCAGCTGTGTGTGCTGTCTGTACAGATGATAGCCCACCTCCTGTTGTGGGCTTAAGGAGGGATTGAGGAAGTCCTGGTGGGACCCACATGTGGATAAAGAAATCGATGCCTGACACCTGAGTCGAGTGTCATATCTGATCCGGTTTTGAGTCGAGAAGCCACTGGACTCATGAATGTAGTCAGACTCTGGTCCCTCTTTAAAACAAGTGACAGAAGGCAGAGCCCGGGTGGATAAAACCATCCGAATGGCTTATTCATCACGCTGTACAAATAGCTGGAGGTAATGGTAGTAATTGAGGTTTTTGTACGCAGCAGGCCACCGAGCTGGTGTTTAGGCTCACTTCAGTGATCTCTCTCTGGTGTGACGTATCAAATTTGCCTTGACGCTTGACTAACTGTGTTTGAAAGGTTTGGAAAAATCAGAAAGACGTCTAGACTAATTGGATAATCAAGGGTCAATCCTCATCTATGTTAGAGGTTATTGATCGTTGACTCCGGAGAATAGATCTATTAACGACGGCAAAGGCCCTAAGCGGGAATCTGCAGAATAGATGTAAACAAATCAGTTGTCTGACCAGTTTAAGATGATTCACAGCCAACAGCCAGACGTAAAGGTCTCTGGTAAATGTTTGCTGACCTTTTTTAATATATATATATATTAGATTATTGGGAAACAAAAGTCTTTACACCACAGTTTGGAATAATACAAGCCACCTTTAATAAAATACAAGCAACCGTAATGCTTTTGACTTCTTGTGTTAATGTTATCATCCTTCAAATGGTCATTAATACAAATGCAAAATCATCGGAAATTGTTATGTGGGCATAAACTCAGACCTTGACAAATGCTTTTTAATTATTTATTTTTAAACCTTGATTAAAAATAGTGCTTTTGGGAACTTGCTTCACAGATTAATCCTGTTTGTGTTAATCGACAGCCACCTCTTCCTTGCTACTCTCAGTAGTATAATGACAAATTAACAACATTTCTATTCATAGCTTTTCCTGGGCCCTTTTGCCTTTTAAAATTAGTGGCATCAGATTCAAATACCTAAAACACATTTACTGATGAAACAGTTCGAACCTTTATCTAATGTTTTGTCGGTAGACTCGCCTCAGAATCTAAAAACAAAAACATGTTCTTGTACACTCTACAACAGAGCCGTCTTTTGTCCAGAGCCATCTACTCTTATTAGAAATACCTTTCATTTCAAAATCTTACTTGGATTTGGATAAAATCATATTACACTGAAATGAATTATTTATTGATTTAATTAAAGGATCAACGTTGCATTATGTATAAATATCTAATAAACCCCAAAGACACAACACCCTCTTTTCTCATCAGCAGTAATTTGTATATCATGAGTAATAGAAGGCATTTAATGCTGTTGTTTTATTGTGTTTCACATCAGCCGTAATTTGTATATCATTAGTAATGGAAGGTATAGATTAATGGACTGTCCCTGTCCCTCTTACTTTTTTTCCTCCAAATTATTTATGATAATTAGAATAATAGTTCATTCGTGACAGCATGTTCTATGAAAAAAGAGTTGCGAGATGCAAAAAAGAAAAGGACATTTCACACCACATTAATGTTAGCATGCTAGTACTACATTGGTGAAGAATAAAGCCCCTATTTGGATGATACAATTAAAAGGGTTTGGTTCAGGTCAGCACTATATTGCCCATAATGAGTAAACTGTTCATCATAGTAGTGGTAGTACACATTTAAGACAAGTAATCAAGGGATTACACTTATCAAGCTGCAAAGAATGAGAACCGTAATAGGGTTTGAATTCCCTTCACTTATGGGAGTCATATTTGTACATCAGTGCTCCACACAAGCTGCACTTTTTCCTTCTGACCCCGTTTTTCATATTAAATGTCTGTAATAAATCTAACACTGCACTTGTCAGGTGAAAAGGAATCATAAACAGTAATGTGTATCTATTAACTTGTATATATTACCGGTACTTGTTTCGCTTGAAATTAAACGACAACAGTCATTTTCAACACATCACATGTGGCCTTTTATATCTGGCTGCTTAGAGACACACCAACCATTCTGATATCAAACTTTAAAAAAAATTCTGACCCGCCAATTCTGGCTAAAATTTACAGCAAGGATCCAACTCTTTTCCCTACTTGTCCCAGAACTGTCGGCTGAGTTGAGAGCCGAACTGCGGTCAACTCAGTCGAAAACTACGTAGGATTGGATCATGATCCCATTCGACGTACTCAAGCATATCGTTTCTGACATAGAGGAACAACAACAAGCTGCGTGAGTTGTTTTTTTCCAGAGTTTGTGTTTTGGGAGACATGCCAGATACCAAAATTAATGTATAGAAGCACTAAATAAATATGATTTCATAATATGTCCCCTTTAAGAGAAATCGGTAATTTATTTAATGTTTGAGGTGCTTTATACAATAATGCAATAATGCTACACAATGAATAGAATGCTTCAATCGACACTGATCGGTATTATCGGATCGGCAGATACTGATTTCAGTGATCGGTGATCGGCACCAAAAAACCTGATCGGAGTATCTCTAGTATTTCTTAAACCTACAAAAAGTCATGCGCTTTACTCTAATATAACTCACATTATCAATTTGTATGTAGTTCCATTAAAGGTGCTCTAAGACCGGGGACATGATGTACATCGGCATTACGATCACGTTGACATGTCCAACTACACCCTCGTAGAACGAGCAGATCTTGTTTGCTTTTGCGTTTTGTAGAAAACAGTCTGTTTGTCTTTCTATCGTGTACAAGGCAAGGCAAACATTCGAGAGGACTTGTTCTTCCAGAACAGTGAGTCAGTATTCTGTTGTGTCCCTCAGCCAGCGTGCTGAGGCTCTAAGGTCTGAGGTCAAGCAGTGACAACATAAAGATGCAGATGCAGAGGAAGATGCCGTTTCATTTCTGATGCTTCACATGTTAAAGTAGAGTTTATTTTATTGTGTGTGTGCTCTTCTTACACTGTTATCCTTTACATCTGTGAGATAAAAACACAACTTCCTGATAGATCTTCTGATAATGCTGCTGATGAAGTTTACTCTTTTAATCCATTTTATGCATTGAAGTTAAACTCTCCTATCATCCCTTCTCTATGTAATAGTCTCCTCTTTCCGTTTGTCTCCCCCTCTCCAATTGTGTGTATGCGTGTGTCAGCTGATACATTTTGTATGTCTGTGTAGGGATGTCACGAGAACTGATACTTACGGTACTCAATATCAAAATACCGACGATACCTATTTTTTTGAAGTACCGTAAGTACCGCAAGTACCGTGAGCGCCGATGCCAGCTGTTGGCATCGGCGCTGCGCCTCTTCTGGAACTGATGGGGGCTCGCGCTGCGCTCCTCGGAAGCTAACGTTAGGTAGCAAGCTGTCAAGTGGAGAGGTATATATATATTTTTGTAACCGGCGGCGCGGCGCAGCCTGTTCAGTCTTTACGGTAGTGGTTTAGCGGATGTGGAAACGCACAGACCAATTGCATGCGAGTTAAGCCATCCCACGTGATACCACTCAGCCAATCAAATCTATGCATTCTCGGCGGTAAACATAGGCCGTTTCTCAATATGCGTACTTGTGCGTCCTTTCCTCTACTTGTGTCCTCGTGGACTCGTGAAACGTCATCAGTCTCAGCCCGAGTTCATGTTCCAATTCAAAGTTCGCTTCTCTCAAAGCACGGTCAAAATGCCCGGATGTGACTTGATCCTCCCACTTTCCGGAGGATGCATCACAGGAGACTTGTGCGTACTCTGGCCAGCATATATCCCACAATGCATTTCACCAGCAACCAGAATCAATAGCGGAGGAGAAAATAAACAACTGACAGATGACTTTTTATAAATACTACTGTTGTTGAGTCACGGAATGTAATTTTAGGTTGTTTTGTTTATTCGACTGTAAAAAATAATTTACACTGAATAATTAGAATAAACTCAGGAGCAAGAACAGCTGATGTGGTGACGTCATCAAATAAGCTGCCGTTCTAATCGCAGAAAGACCGTCCTCCCGTTGTCCCGTCCTCCCGTCCTCCGGAGTCTGGGCTCCCGAGACCAGACTCCCAAGACCAGACTCCAGAAGATCACAAGTCTGCAGTCGTGTACTTTGAATTGAGAAACGGCCTACGTCTCAACAGACAGACAGCGTTGCGCAAGTCCGCAGACAGATGAGAAAGTTAGAGGCAGGTTAAACATTGAGACGGTAGAAAAAAAAGAAAGATAGCGATACATTTAGAAAACAAAGGGAGAGAAACGGACGACTGTGCCGGAGAAAGTTAAGAACAAGTCGAGTAAGACAGCGAAAGGGAGGGAAACGGACAACTGCGCCGGAGAAAGTTGAGAAAAATGCTAGTGAGACAGCGAAAGGGAGAGACACATAAGGAACACATGTTGCTCTCCAAAAAAAGAAAAGTTGACAGAGAAAATAGAGCATTTATTCCGGAATGGACAGACTCTTTTCTGTTCATACTTCCCACAGGGAGCACAACACCAGTGTGTCTTATATGTTCAGAAACCGTGGCACTTATTAAAAGTGGCAATGTGAAAAGCCATTATGAGACAAAACATAAAGGTTTTGAACAAACATACCCACTCAAATCCGAAGTGAGATCACAGAAGTGCCTCACAGCCCAATATGAACAGTCAACCAGGAACCTGAGCCACACGGTCACTGCCCAACAACTCATGAGTGTTCCCTCAGAGTTGTTGGATTTTGGGGCAACACAAAAAGCCATTTACTGATGGAGGGCTTGTCAAAGAATGCATGAGTGTCTTTGCTGAAACATTACTTGATGAAAAACCAAAACAAGAGCTTTGTGATGAGATAAAGCAAATACGCATGTCAGCATCATCTGCCACAAAGAAAAGTGAAATATTAACTCAGGATGTGCTAACCCAGCTAAATGAAGCCATACATAAGGCACCTTGTGTAGGCTTCCAAAAAAATTTACTTTATTATGTTGTGATATGCTCTGTTGCACATGTTTTTTATGTCTTGCTATTTTTCAAATATTTAACATATATTGTACATGGAATCTTTTTTTTTTTACCGTGGTATCGAAATTGGTATCGAGAATCGTGTTATTTTACTGGTATCGGTATCGACTACTGAATTTTTGGTATCGTGACACCCTTGTTATTCCTTCCTTGTTATTGAGACGGAAGCTTTAGCAGACACCAGGGACAACCTTTCTTCCACAACCTGATTGTTTCAAAGCTGTGAACCAAGTTGTTATACATCTTGTTTTTAGAAGTGCCTTCAGTTTTCACTTTATTATGTACACCTAGCGGAAGATAATGTGGGCTAATTTTACGACCTGTTAATAAACTAACTACAACGTCCGTAATATCCATGAAGATAGATCGACGACTTAAAGGCACTTTGGGGAAGAAAATAAAATTGTAATGTTTTGAGTTTTAGCAGGTTGTACCTAATAAATTGACAACTGAGTGTATATTATGTCATCTCGTGCATAAAACGAAAGCATTCTGAAGTAACTGAAGTAACGTACAAATTCCCTTTTGGTTAATTCTCAGTAAACCTTCAGCAGTGTTTTTATATTGTAAAAATATATTTTCACACAATCAAAAATGTGTTTCATTTTGTTCATGGAGCATTTTAAAATAACACATGTTGTCCAAAGTTCATTACAAAGTAAAGAGATTATTTCATTAATCAAATAACAACACAGATATAATCAAATTAGATGAGATATTTTAAGTACAGCAAAGGTACATACAATACTCACAGAACGCAACACATCATCGACTAGATTACTGCAATTCCTTATTATCAGACTGCTCTAATAAATCTTGTAAATCCCTCCAGTTAATCCAGAATGCTGCATCTTCTGTACTCACAAAAACTAAGAAAAGAGATCACATTACTCCTGTATTATAGCTGCACTGCACTGGCTCCCTGTAAATTCAAGAATCACATTTAAAATTCTTCTCACCTACAAAGCCTTGATTGGTGATGCACCATCATATCTTAAGGAGCTTATAGTACTATAGGTGATGTTACGTGGATCTATAATGATGAATGTATCTAATGCATCTATTTTATGACTTTGTGAATCAAGTCAGAATCATCTAGTCCACCATAACTAAGAACATCTGAACTTACAGGATGTATTACATTTTATATAATTAAATGATGTTATGCTTAACAGTTTGTTGTCAGGGGACTGCGACTCGTACTGTTCTCTGTCGTCAGCTGACCAAGCTGCTTTTAACTGTTTCACCCTCGGGGAGTCGTGACTGATCGAATAATACAAACATGCCTGGTGTTCTCCTCGAGGGACGGCAGATCAATGAGCTCCACCCTTCCCCGTTGTCTAAATCCCGACCTCAGCCCCTTAGAGGGGCTTCATCAAAACCAGGACTGAATGATGCTGAATGCGAGAGCACGGGAAGAAAGGGAGGAAAAATAAAACATCTTTCAGTTTGCTCTCATGTGATGCCAAAGTGTCACAAATAATGGAAACCTGAGTTATAAGGACTGCATTCTAGAACCTCCTAAACTTCCAGTATTTTTCTTCATTTTCTGTAAACTTTACAAATTTATAGAGATGGAATTTTCTTCCAGTAGGCCACTGGTTTCACTTCATTAATCCGACACAGAGAACATAATTTTCAGTTTGCTTTTGTTGTCAAACTTTATCGGTCTGGCAATGCATTTGTTAGAGCTATTCATTTTAGAAGTTTGCTTTTTGTTAATGTGCAATTACACATAATGTAGACAAACTGAGTTTTATCTTTTAATAACTACTTATTTTCAATAAATAATTGAATAAGTGAATTGGTTTTAAACCTGCTTTGCAAGTTCCCCTCATATAAGTACCAACATGATGTAGCATTGTCCAATTTGTAACAGTTCTAAAAAAATGAAGGGGCTCATTGGCTATACCATTATTAGGGTAAACGATTCTGACGGTGGTGCAGGAGGAAAGGCCATGTTGATCTTTAAATCAACGGATTTCCTCTGTGTGTTAGCCCTTTTCAGGACAGCGTATACTGAGCTTGTCAAGCTCAGGCTGTCATCTTTCATTAGTCTAAGATAGATTAAGATAGCCTCAGCTGTTCTTTCAGACAAATATTAGCCTGTAAACATTTGGACATTAATGGCAACATGTATGTGCAGTTTGGATTTTAATAACTACTTCACAATATTTATCGGATGTCAACTTGCTGAACCGAAAAAAAGAGATCTCATTCAGCATGTGTGTTTACAATCTATATTTTAAACTAAATTAGTATTTTTACTTCCACTCACTTATAAGTCAAGCCATAGTGATCTTAACAACATTACATCATTAATGTGTTAGCATATGAAACCCTACAGCTGCCTTTGCAGCAAAATGTTCACAACTTGGGTTCTACCAAAATCATATCCCCTACAACTTTTTTTTTAACCTCATCTTTTCCAACTATTTAGCGACTCAACATGGATATGGACTGAATAATTGCAGGGCTCTTTGGAAACAGGGTTTGTTAAAGGCCGCTCTTTATTATTGTTGGCTCTATATTAAAATATATATAATATATTTGGGAGCAATATTACATTTATACGAAAAGAGAAAAGATCAAACAACTAATTTGTTCTTTAATAAAACCATGCATGAAATAATATTATTTGTCTAAACTTAACCCATTCTGTGCATTGAAGTTACATGTTACACACTAGGTTTCAGGATCCTAATTATTTCTTCATATGTAGATATAAGGAAGGTCCAATGTGCCTGGGGAAAAAAAGAAAGTTATGTAACATCTGTTTGAACTAGTAGCTCTAGTAGTCACTGCTGCTCTTCCTGTTCTATAGGACCGTAAATAGCGGCCATTTATAGAAACGTAATTGTGTTTAGAATTGATAAGGGGCAAGCGCTGTTAAATTAACCCGGAATGCCATCTTTGCTTCAGTCCGGTTGGTGAATAGCGTCACTCTGACTCTCACGGTACGGTTTGAAGTGTAGTGAGGTCCATGTGAGGAGATCAGAGCTCCCAGTTGTTCACGACCCTCACTGTTATAACAGTGTTGTATGTGCTTTCCCTCAGCTGAGTGAATTAGAGTCTTATGATCTTCTTTCTAAATATACCACATTTAGCTATGAGGCAAACGGACCCCGAACTACAGCTCACTAGATACATGATCACTTGGTGGAAGAATTTCCCACAGTCAATAACATCTCCACTAACTGGTGCTCGGACATACTCGGTTTATGGTGCACTTTCTCCTAAGCATCTTGACACAATGTTTGTGAAGAAATAAACCTGATATTCTTTACAGTACATTACATTTCTTTACAAACTCAAAAACAAAGCCATTAAACATTCCAGCTATGATTACATCTCAGGGCAATGTGATTGAGTCTGTATAATCATATAAATACCTGGGATTCTTGATTGATGATTCTCTCTCTTTTAAACCTCACATTCAGCAACTTGTGAAGAAGTTGAAAGTGAGGCTGGGTTTCTATTTCCGAAATAAGTCTTGCTTTTCTTTTGATGCTAAAAAGAGACTTGTTGCTGCTACTTTTATGCCTGTGATTGATTATTCAATTCAATTCAGTTTATTTGTATAGCCCAGTTTCACAAATTACAAATTTGTCTCAGAGTGCTTTACAATCTGTACACATAGACATCCCTGCCCCAAAACCTCACATCGGATCAGGAAAAACTCCCAAATAACCCTTCAGGGGGAAAAAAGGGAAGAAACCTTCAGGAGAGCAACAGAGGAGGATCCCTCTCCAGGATGGACATATGCAATAGATGTAATGTGTACAGAAGGACATATTTAGAGTTAAAATACAGTCAAGGAATCTGACAGATTTTATCAATAGTTCATATTTAGGCATATTCCACGATGGAGAGTTTGGAGACCTCCCAAGTGGAGGAGTGGGTGGAGTCCCAGCAGGGCAGTGGCACAGCTGGTGTCAGGAACTCACGATCCAACCATCGATGGTCCATCAGCAGATGGGATCTATGCCGTCTCATAGGGTCCGATGACCCCATGAGACGTGAAGTCAGAAGGACTCCGGGGAGAAAGCAGAGTTAGTCATGAGAGATGGAGAGATGAAGATTCATCCATAGGAGAAAGAAAAGAGGAGAGAGGTGCTCAGTGCATCCTAAACGTCCCCAGCAGCTATAAGCCTATACCAGCATATCCAGGGGCTGGACCAGGGCAAACCTGATTCAGCCCTAACTATAAGCTCTGTCAAAGAGGAAAGTCTTCAGTCTACTCTTGAATGTGGTGACTGTGTCTGCCTCCCGGACTGAAATTGGAAGTTGGTTCCATAAAAGAGGAGCTTGATAACTAAAGGCTCTGGCTCCCATTTTACATTTTAAGACTCTAGGAACTACAAGTAGCCCCACATTTAGTGAGCGCAGCTCTCTGGTGGGGCGATACGGTACTACAAGCTCTTTAAGATATGATGGTGCATCACCAATTAAGGCTTTGTAAGTTAAGAGAAGAATTTTAAAAGTGATTCTTGATTTTACAGGGAGCCAGTGCAGAGCAGCTAGTGCAGGAGTAATGTGATCTCTTTTCTTAGTTTTAGTGAGAATACGAGCTGCAGCATTCTGGATCAACTAGAGGGACCTAAGAGACTTATTAGTGCAGCCTGATAATAAGGAGTTGCAGTAATCCAGTCTCGAAGTAACGAACGCGTGAACCAATTTCTCTGCATCTTTTTGAGACAAGATGTGCCTGACTTTTGAAATGTTGTGTAGATGGAAGAATGCAGTCCTTGAGATTTGCTTTATGTGGGAGTTAAAGGACAAGTCCCCATCAAAGATAATGCCGAGATTCTTTACAGTGGTGTTGGATGCTAGAGTAATGCCATCTACAGAAATCACATCACCAGATAATTGATCTCTGAGGTGCTCAGGGCCGAGTAGAATTACTTCGGTTTTGTCTGAGTTTAACATCAAGAAGTTGCCGGTCATCCATGTTTTTATGTCACTAAGACATGCTTGAATTTTAGTGAGTTGGTTGGTCTCCTCTGGTTTTATCGATAGATATAGTTGAGTATCATCTGCATAACAATGAAAGTTTATAGAGTGTTTCCTGATAATATTGCCCAAAGGAAGCATGTATAAGGTAAATAGAATTGGTCCAAGCACAGAACCTTGTGGAACTCCGTGACTAACGTTGGTGGTCATCGAGGCTTCATCGTTTACAAATACAAACTGAGATCGATCTGATAAATAGGATTTAAACCAACTTAGTGCGGTGCCTGAAATACCAATCGACTGCTCCAGTCTCTGTAATAGGATGTTATGGTCAATGGTGTCGAATGCAGCACTAAGGTCTAACAAGACCAGTACAGAGATGAGTCCTTTATCTGCTGCCATTAAGAGGTCATTCGTAAGTGCTGTATCTGTGTTGTGGTGTTTTCTAAATCCTGACTGAAACTCTTCAAATAAACTATTCTGATGTAGAAAGTCACACAACTGATTTGCGACCACTTTCTCAAGGATCTTAGAGAGGAAGGGGAGGTTAGAGATCGGTCTGTAGTTAGCTAAAACCTCTGGATCCAGAGTGGGCTTCTTCAGGAGAGGTTTAATTACAGCTACTTTGAAGGGATGTGGTACGTGGCCTGTTAACAAAGACACATTAATAATATCCAAAAGAGAGCTGCCAATTAAAGGCAAAACGTCTTTAAGCAGCCTCGTCGGGATAGGGTCCAAGAGACAGGTAGACGTGTTAGAAGTAGAAACCATTGAAGATAATTGGTCACGGTTGATGGGAGAAAAGCCATCTAAATATACACCAGGACATACAGCGGTTTCCAAAGCCATTCCACTTGAGGACAGATTGGCACTGGTTAAGGGCAAGCTCTCTCCGTCCCTAACGTCCGTTTCGAAATGGGAAAATGGGAGGTTTTAGGTTTGCTGCTCCTGCGGCTTGGAATTTGCTGCAGATTAACTTGGGTCTCCGGGAACCGGTCTCGTTAGGTGTTTTTAAAAATAGATTAAAAGAATTGGAGGGAGATTCATCTAGTTGTAAATGTTTTCTATGACGGAGGTATGTGCTCCCGTGTGAGCTGCGTTGTGTTAGCTTGAGTCATAGTTTGTAGTTTTATTTCATGCTGTGATTTTGTTCTTTGTTTTTTTATATTGTCTGTCACTGTTTTATGTTATATTGTCTGAAACTTTGTGTGACATGCTACTGCTACCATCTTGGCCAGGACACTCTTGTAAAGGAGATTTTTAATCTCAATGAGGCGTTTCCTGGTTAAATAAATACAAAATAAATTAAAAAAAGTGATTTCACATGCTCTGATATGTACTCTCAATCATCCCGCACTTTAACACACACACGCACTCACGCACACACACACAGTAACCATTTCCCCAGAAATTCCTGTTCTGGATAGGCCCTCTGACCACACTCACATAGTTCAACAGTGGGTAAACAACAGCTTGTTTAACTTCTCAAACATCCTATCTCAGCGTTTTTTCATGTGCCTTATTTCGTTGTTTCTTCTATTTGCATTTATCTTGCATTACCTTGCACACCCATGATCCCTATAACTAACTTAACTTTCTCTGTGCGTTTTTTTATGTGCCTTATTTCGTTGTTTCTTCTATTTGCATTTATCTCGCATTACCTTGCACACCCATGATTCCTATAACTAACTTAACTTTCTCTGTGTGTTAACATGCATCCCTGTCTGTTTTCCACAGGTATATTGCAGGCATCACTATGACTGATGGGGATTATGACTACCTTATAAAGCTCCTTGCCCTAGGGGACTCCGGCGTGGGCAAGACCACCTTCCTGTACCGATACACAGACAACAAGTTCAACCCCAAGTTCATCACCACAGTCGGCATTGACTTCAGGGAAAAGAGAGTGGTATGTTCTCATCTCCTGTCGGGCTCCAGCTGGTGGTTATTTTTATTAAGAGTATTCTACCATTGTTTCATCGATTAATCACAGATTTCTGGTAGCAAACATATTTTTGGGTTAATATAGGAGCAATAGTAAATGTATACGAAAAGATTAAACAACTAATTTCTTCTTTAATAAAAAACAAAAAACATGCATAACATAATATTATGATGTCACAATGTACCCCATTCAGTGCATTGAAGTACCATGTTACACTCTGGGTTTTAGGACTCCAACTGTCATAAATTAACCTATTCAATTCAGTTTATTTTATTCAGCCCAATAACACAGATTAATTAATTAATAATAATATGAATTAATTTGCGTCAGAAGGCTTTACAATCTGTACACATACGACATGCCTGTCTCAGGACCACACATCGGATAAGGAAAAACAAAAAATACAATAGGATCCCTCTCCCCGGATGGACAGAAGCAATAGATGTCACGTATATAGAATGTTACAACACATTAATGAATATCACAGAAATGTAAGAATAATTAGTAGTAGGCATGGACCACGATCCAGACCTCCACAATCCATAAAATGGCAGGAGGTAGAGAGGAGAGGGACATGGCAGGAGGCCGAACCCACCAGGTAGGAGGCATCATCCCTTGTTATTGTCATCTACAGTAGCTATTTGAATTGAAAACTCAATAAAAATGAGCTGAAATATAAAAAAATATATTTTAATTAAATACTTTGGGCTGAAAGAAAGTCTTCGCACAAGTAGTTTACATTATTTACTATAAACTTAGTGCTGGCGGGCCACAATATATATCTTTGATTTGAACTGTATTTATTTGAGTTTCTCGCCAAACATTTTACAAGATTACATTCAATCGCATCATGATAGCATTATATTTTACTTGTATAATACATTTATTATATATAGTTTGCCATTTACTATAAAACATGTTGGCTACCACTCTGATTGTCACTAAAACATGTTGAAAACCCAAACTCCTGTTGCTCACCAGGGTAAATTCATGGAGATCTCCAAGCGTGAAGTGCAGAGAGTGGGCGAGGCTCTGTTTGGTCAGATATGTGGTCACCGTGGTGATATTCTGCCTCCGCACGTCAGAAATACTGACGATGCTGCCTTAATCCCACCACTCTGTGTGTGTGTGTGTGTGTGTGTGTGTGTGTGTGTGTGTGTGTGTGTGTGTGTGTGTGTGTGTGTGTGTGTGTGTGTGTGTGTGTGTGTGTGTGTGTGTGTGTGAGTGACACACCCCAGTCAAGAGAGGAAACGGACACGTATGGTCACAGCTGTAGCTCAGTGCTGTCAGGGGCTCCTCCTCAGGGCTTTTCGATGGAGGCTGAATCTGGACCGGTTTGTTTATTATTTGAGCCTTCAAACCAGAATTTACAGTTCTGATGAGCTGTAACAAAGCAAAATATCCAGCTGCTGTGAACTTAATACGAGAACCAATCCACACTTAATTTCTCCTGCTGGGCTTTACTTTGCCGTAGCTTATTGTGACCAATATTTAAATGTATACTCCTGTGTGATTCACATTGGCACAGTGACATTACTTACATTTCGTATCTAGATTATTGGAATGTATAGTTTATGAATCAAGAGTATTAACATCTTGTCTGTAACTTTTACGAAATGCTGTGCAAAGTTTTGACAACTGGTACTCCCTAAATGTCTGAGGACGGCAGAATCAATAATCCCATCTTAATTCTCAGTTTCTTCTTACAGTTCTTCTTCCGTTGATTATTCTTCTTACTTATTATTTTATAGTCTCAGCAGTAAAAAGTTACATGCATGTTTTACAAGATTATTTAGCTTGATAAAATAAGATATAAGAACGTCGGAATCCAGCACTGCACCACGGGTTACACTATGGAGCACTTGCACTGTCTGATGTACAAGTCATTGTTTTCTCACTGATTCAAAGTCACCTAGAAAACTGAACTACAAGCACTCTAGAGTTCTAAGTGTGATTGGTGTTAACGCAGCTTTAAAAGAGTGCCTCATCTGGGAAAGTGAGAGGTGTGAATGACGCCCGAGGCTTCCTGCAGAGACACAAATGCGACCGGCTGCAGCTCACAAGAGTTCATTACAGATTGTAAAGCCCACTGAGGCAAATTCGTAATTTGTGATATTGGGCTGTATAAAATTAACTGAATTGAATTTAATCATTACAGAGTCACAGTCACTGTACAGGCGATTAAAATAAATATAACATTCAGGAAAACTGAATTGTGAACACAGGTTATTGCCAGCACCTACTGTATGCTGGCAATAACATTGCCGTTTTAACCATCAAATTCCAGCAGAGACGAAGCAGCAACGCCTGCACACTGGTTCATCTGGCCCTGCTGTTGGCTGTTTGTGCTGCCTGATGTCTGCAGACAGCTGCCTGGTTAGCGTTAGTCAAACCCACGGAACAAAGTTGAATCCTTGCTGTTTGAGTGGCTAGACATCTCATAACTAGAAAACTAACGGAGCGTTCGGAATTCCCCTCTATAAATACATATTTGGCCTTGCTAGTTTAAACAAATCACTCGATCGACTGATAGAAAATCTAAACTAGTGTTTTTCTCCCCCTCCCACAGTTGTACACAGCAGCCAACCCCAATGGGACGACTACAGGGAAGACCTTCAAGGTTCACCTTCAGCTCTGGGATACAGCCGGACAGGAGAGGTGGGCTGTTCTTCACACTTTTACAGTTAGCGGTTTCAGTTTTTGCATTTCTGACATTTCTCTTTAGGAATTTTTTTAATACTTTTTCTCCTCACAGTTGTCTTTACCAACATGTATTGAATAGCGACAGCCGTGCTAATCAACCTGGTCTCCTCTGTCCTCTCTTTCAAAGGCCCCTGGGAAAGAATCACTGTCCAAGAGGGAAATGCCGGCAGTGAAACTTTACATCTCTACTTTCTTTGCAAACTGAGCAAATGCACTTTAATTGACAGTAATTTTGGGTTACATTAGCTTTGGAATGTAACTTTATCATTACATATTTCCAAGTGGAGTGGCATTCAAAGGCACATCTAGTTTTGAGGAAAGCCCATGAAATCAGGAAGCTTGTTGCTGAAATCGTTCATGTATAAGCACTGAATGGTTTGAGAAAGAAATAAGAGATCAGTATCGTCATGTGTGTTTCTATGCACCGTTTTGCGTGTGTGTGTGTGTGCGTGCGTGCGTGTGCATAGCCTTCAATTGGAACTGGCCTCGATATGTTGAATCTGTTTATAAAGGACTGATGAGTCATTGCGGGATGAGTCGGTGTTAGTTGCATAATTCTAACTTCATTTCTCCAGCTCGGTGTAGAACAAATTCCTACTTTTCATGAACTGATCTTCGTGATCATCAAAGGAGCACCCACCCACTGCCGTCGTCATTCCACTCGTGAGATTAGTTCGTCAGACTGTTTGCCGTGAAAACACCCTGATATCCGCTACTTTGTCCGGGTTTGTTTGCCTATCACATATTTTCTGAATAGTACGTGATGTTTACACACAGTAATGTTCCCTGCTGCTGTCACCCAGAAGCCCAGCATGCGACAGAACAAACATTACATGGCTCTTTCTTATCAATTAGGACTTGCGCCTTAAATTTGTATATTCATAGTTTCCGGATTTTTCATTGAGGGAGAAAAAATAAAAGGTAATGAGTTCATTGTGGAAGACAGAAAAGATTATTCGAAGCAGAGTATCTTACTTTTTCATTCTGTATGTCACTAAAAGAAATATGTCTGGACCGAACCTTTTTATCCGAAAGTCTAAAACTTATACAGCCCAAGCTAAAAATATTGTTGTTTGGCCTTAATATTTTAATTTTTAATTCTCAAAATAACATATTTATTGAAACAATTCTAATAATTCAATTTTCAGTTCACTTCTATTTTGCTGTCATTTCCATTGTGGAAGACACAAAGGAAGCACTGTTATGCTGGTGTGAACGCAGCATTGGAGGAACCGCAGAGTTCAGCTCTGACTTCAAATCTCAGCAGTGGTGTTAATTGTTTCCTTTTGGTGTTTGTGTGTTTCCCAGGTTCCGCAGCCTTACAACTGCATTCTTCAGGGATGCCATGGGGTTTCTGCTGATGTTCGATCTCACCAGCCAGCAGAGCTTCCTCAATGTCAGAAACTGGATGAGTATGTTCCCAGCCTTTGTGTGTTTTAGAAGTCAAAGCATTCCACTACTTTGTGTTAAAAACTCTTCCAATGTATTTGTTGTTCCCTTTTATTCAAGCTACCCCAGGTACACCTGTCAAATACTTAGCTTTACAAAGATACAATGTTTCCTGTTTTACATCTGCACCTCATTTATTTGCTGCTGCTGTTTTATTTGTATTCATTTCCAGGCCAGCTCCAGGCCAATGCCTACTGTGAGAATCCAGATATTGTGTTGGTAGGAAACAAGGCCGACCTGGCCGACCAGCGGGAGGTTCAGGAGAAACAGGCCAAGGAGCTGGCTGATAAATACGGGTACGTTTTATTTTCATTTCTCTTCCCCATGCACAATAATGGAGGTGTTTCACAGCTTACTTAAATCAATTGACATTTCAACTGCCTCCATCTTATATTCTTCATTGGACAGTTATACAAACTGTCTACAAACTGCGACTGCGGATAGAGCCTTTGCTTTGACATTACACATAATAACACACTTCTTGTTATTATACATGCATTATCTGTAACGGACGATCCTTAGTAGAGATCAGGATTTCATTAAGGTCAGCTTTAACACGAGCAGTGACACAATACACAACATTACAGGCATGCTATGACTCATGAGCAGCACTCAAAACTTTCTCAACAAATGGCTTCCTGTTTGACAAGGTAAATAAATAGTTTCCTGCTGTCCAGGCAGCTGACGTTAACTGGCAATGCACGAGCTGTCTTCCACAAGCTGAACATCTCTCTGAGGGAGATGTTCAGGGGCAAAAGAGGAACGCATGCACATCTAGGGGAGATGGGGAGGGCAACACTTGTACAAAATAAAGTTTAACAAGATGGAGTTCTGAGTTTGTAATCCAGAATCCACCAAATGTTAACTTTTTTTTCTTTCTGTGTCAGAACATGTGGTAGAACGACCTCCTCCATAAAACAGTCCCTGCTAGTTCCTTTCTGTTCTTGTTGCCCACAGGATCCCGTACTTCGAGACAAGTGCAGCGACGGGGGCCGAGGTGGACAAGGCGGTGCTAACGCTGTTGGACCTGGTCATGAAGCGGATGGAGCAGTGCGTCGACAAGCCTCCCGCCGATCCAGCCAATGGGAACGGGGCTGCGAAGCTTGGCAATGTGCAGCCCGATGAGAAGAAATGTGCATGCTAGACCGAGGAAGCGATGACCAGTCAGAGCTTCTGTCGTCTGTCCTTTCTACTCGCCAGATCCTCTACTTTGTTTACCTTCTCCGTCATCTTGATTGCATGTGTCTTCATCTTCCCCCGTTCGCCCTCTTCTCTATAAAAAACTAATCTTTAACCATGCTCCTCTTTTTCTTTCTCTTCCCTGCTGTGTTCTTCTTTCTCCTCCAGAACTGTCTGCCAGATGGTAATGAGACAAGCTTCCCCCCTCTGGTGGTTATTTGAAAGTATTACAGTCTCTTCCCTGTCTGCCTTTGAGCTCTGTCGAGGAGGAAATAAAAACAGGAGGGGACAGTTTCATCGCTGTCAGACACATAATGTGCCTTGGCTGTCTGATGTGGGGCATAAAGAGCTTACTGTCAGGCTGTGTAAATAAGTTACGGTCCTCTTCTGAAACCGTGGTCTATTTCACACCGTTTTCTTATGCTGTACCCATACTAGCTACATATGATTCTTTTTGTTATGTTTGGCTTGTCTCTTTGCTAAAACATGCGCTACGTTTGTGTTAATATATTGGCCAGGGTGTCATGGTGGAGATTTTGACACTTGAGTGAGATGTGCTGTTCACAGATTATAAAAATATTAGGCCAATATTAAACGTTATATTGGTAATGGTTGATAAAACGTAGAGGTACGCCCAAAACAAAGCAGAGGAGGTTACATGGCCTGTGTTGAGTATTTTTTATTTAGTAGAGTAGATTGTTCGTGGTCACTCGTTAATTACTATAATATATAGCAGTATCATGTTATTAAAATTGTTTTATTTTTATTTTGTATCAACAATAGTAATTCAATATTAATGTTGCTCCTCATTTTGGAAACTTGGAATACATACCTTCTGTTTGTACATGTGATGGCAGCTTATGCAGCTAGCTGGTCACACACTAGCTAATTTAGGGTCTGAGTGATAGACAGCGCAATGTTTCAGTAGCCAGCATGAATTCAAAATTGAGACATTTATTGCAGAGCCTTATCCCGCCAAAAATGTCAACACCTTGTTATCCAGACCAGCTCATGCGATCTAAGTTTAGTTAGCGGCCATGTTGATCATACTTCCCTCTTACACTGCTGTCTCTCTATTACATCTTCGTGATGGTGCCAGACTTGGTAAATTTATGATTTGCAGATAGTACGCCATTCATACTGTAGGACTAATATGGGTACAGCATGGTACATATGAAGTGGAGAGAGAAAAGCCTCAATGTATGTTTATCATTCATAGTGTCCTAAGGATGTTGTTCCAGACTGATCTACTGCCTTGGCTTTTAAAGTGTTATTCCACTGTGGTGTTCCACCGTGGAATAATGCTTTAAACAAGACGAGACTTAGACTTAGTCTCTGTAGGGGCTTGAGATAAATCTGCGACAGAAACCCGCTACTCTGGGAAGGCAATGTCTTCTTTTTTTCGCAAACACTTCTAGGAAATAACAAATAATTTCACTCTGAAGACTAAAATGTATACTGGCTTTTTACAAATAGAACAAGCAGGTTATGGAAGTCAAACAAACGCATTCAATTAAAAGTTTAAATTAACTTATGAGTGGAGAAAATGATTGTATCAGTCAGCTTTTCATGGCAGCTGATTTTCCACAGTGACCCCTCATCTCTTTATAACAGATAATCAGACAAAGTGAAATATCGCTTTAAGGGCCCCCATACATGACCAATTTTCTAAGAATATGAAGTGACCAACTATTTATTTGAATTACATGTTAAACAGATTATTATTTCTGTTGCCAAAATTTCTGTTTTATGCACATCTCGAAATGTGTATTTGTAATGTTGTGTTCTTAAACTCGGTTATCTTATTAACCCTCCCCAAAAAGTTAAAGTACAGGAAACAAGTGGGCTTAACAATTGAAGTTAGTGTGGACCAGTTTTTAAATTTGTGTTTGCTTCTTGTTGCTTAACACTTACTTGTTTCATTGTATAACAGACCATATAACTGTTGCTGAACTGTGCAGAAAACTTTATGAATTCGTGGCCTATCGCTACTAAATTCCAAAAAGTTAATGTCAAAAGGCTGCATGTTTAGCACCATGTGCACAAAAGAACATCCGTCTTTGTAATCTGTTTTGATCTAAATAGCTATGAGTTCAAGATGATCTCTGTTCTAAGTGCAACTCGACAGTATTCATTATGTCAAGTGACAACTTGATCTGCCTTACTTCATGAAAAGTCTTCAGCCGAGTTAAAGTGCATCAGAAACAAGGGAAATGATCGTTGCGCTTGCCACCTGCTGGCAGCTAAATCCTTATTTATTTCCTTCAGTGAGCAAAGGGGAGGTTTTATAGAGCAGTCCTCAGTGTGTCCTCACAGCTGCATAAAAGTAGGATTACTGTAGGTTGGTTTGCACATTTTACTGAAACCAGGGGCTGCCAGATGGGTCAAAAGTAATGCTAAGTATACGATGAGTGTGGCTTATTAGTGGTAAAACACTGCTGTAGTCATTTTAAAGATTATAATTGATTGATTAAATACTCTTTTGCGCACTTGCTGGATCCTTAAAAAAAAGTTTAAATAATCATGAGGCTTTGGTTTCACCTAACCGTCACCTATGTTTATTTTACTAGTGTGCCAAATTTACGAAAAAAACAGGTCTTATATAAAAAAACATCCCAAACAAGTGTTTTGTTTTCCACAGACCTCATTCTGCTGTCTGCACAGAGGAAAAACTGACTTCACAAATAGAACAATATTCAATCCAAAAATATGTTGTGTTGACAGTCACCTCCCAACAGGCGATCTCAGTGCCATATCTCACCGCTGTTGTGATTTCAGTCTCTCAAAATATAAATTTACTGCCTGTGAAGAAAAAAGAAGCTGGCTCACATTGTGCCATTCTCTCCCAATTGTTCCAAGGAAATGCTGTATTTCTATAATTTTGGTTTGTTTGTTAATCAACTTACTGTTTTTTGTCATCAGTAGATTTTACCTTTTACTTTTGGTCATGTAATTGTAATGTACAGGTTACATATTTCTAAACACTTATAGACGCAACATGGTGAAATCCTCTCTACATTCTGTTTTATTTTTTTGTTTCCTTGGACCCAATTTCCACTAATGAAGCAGGTCACGTTACAGTTAAGCAAGTGGTTAAAGCTGCACAATTATTACTTCTTTTTTTTAAATAACTTTGGTGGGTTGGAATGAGCTAAGAACGAAACATTGACATATTATAACTCCGGAGTTGTGAAACATGTTCTTCTTTGGAGTATAGTTTAAGTGCTTCTGATGAAACTTATTCCACTGTTCACACTTCTTAAATTAGTTTTGGTCTCCATCAACTCCTGAGAAGAATATATCTGGCCCTTTAACTGCTAAATGTTCCAGTCACGTCTTAAGCAAGATGCAAACTGTGTCCGTCTGCTGTTTGCAGCTGGACAGATATGTCGGTGGTTTTATTCCAGTTTGTTTGCTGAAAATAGAAGGGGGTTGGGACACTAAATGTGCCATAAAACCAAAACGATAAGTTAAAAGAGGCTAAAGATCTCCGTATTATGAGGCATCATTCACTACGAGTGGCATCTTTCACATTACACAATCTGTTGTTACTTTGCCAATTAGACTAGTGTAGCTTTAAAATGTTTCATAAGTGTCTTTTACAAGTCTAAAAGCTTAACAAGTGTTAATTATCAATCAAGGTTGTAATTACAACATCTTTGAAAAGTGTCCATGTTTTTGGTAAAGGTATAGGTAATCTGTTTACATCATAAAATTATTCTTTGCAGCCTTATTGTCAATATGACTGGCTAGTAGTTTATTCATTTAATTTAGTTTATGAATAACTAAAGTAAGTAACAACTGGATCTACCGAGAAACTTAGAAAATGAAGCAAGGACACAATGAACTCCTTAAAATGCATCTGCAGCACCACGTACATTTTCTTTTGGTGGTTTGACTCCATATTTCCAGTGCGCCTCACCTCTAGATGGACAATGCCTTTTATTGTGACAATCTTCCAAAGTAATTTGTCAGCTTCTATCGCAGACTGCGTTTTTCCTTTCATTTAGCATTCTCCTGTGCCACTGGTATATCTGATGTTTACTTTCTTGATTCATGTTTTAGCATAGAGCATCTCTTACATGTTTTTTTTGGTAGTTTTTTAATTCACTTTGAAAGTTTACACAGTTTGAAGATTCATGTTGTGCCTGTTACTAACTCTTCTGTCTGATCCTCTGTAAAGTTGATGAGCTCCTAAATATTCAATACATTATAGATTAGTTTACCAAGCAGAGGAAAAAGAGACCTGAAGTTGTGATGTTTGTGCTCAATATATCAAAACAACTAATCAATCCAAGTACCTCGAAGAGCTTTTATTTTTGGAAATCCTCTGTGTGAATTCTCACTGATGCCTGTGGTTTATACACATTTATTCAGTTTTTTCACTGTGTCTATCGATGCCTGTGTGTGTTTGTTGTAACATCAGCATGTTTGACACAATAAGAATGAAAATACCTGTGATGTGTTTAATGTTTCCGATGTCAGAGCTGCAAATAAATCTTTGTTTGTTTTATCGTGTGTTGTTTTTACAGAACAGTCATCTTTTGGTTTAATGCAGATACTATTTGTGTGTGTACGTGTATCTATATGTGTGTGTGTGTGTATACAAGTGTATGTATGTATGTGTGTATATATATATATATATATATATATATATATATATATATATATATATATATATATATTAATATTACACACACAAGCATACAGTGAGTATGGAAAGTATTCCAACCTTTTTAATTGTTTCACTCTTTGTTTCATTGCATCCATTTGCTCAAATCAAAAAAGATAATTTTATTTCTCATTTATGTACAGCATGTACATCGTGTGTTGTTTTTACAGAACAGTCATCTTTTGGTTTAATGCAGATACTATTTGTGTGTGTATGTGTATCTATATGTGTGTGTGTGTATACATGTGTATGTATGTATGTGTGTATATATATATATATATATATATATATATATATATATATATATATATATTACACACACACAAGCATACAGTGAGTATGGAAAGTATTCCAACCTTTTTAATTGTTTCACTCTTTGTTTCATTGCATCCATTTGCTCAAATCAAAAAAGATAATTTTATTTCTCATTTATGTACAGCACCCCATCTTGACAGAAAAAAAAATTAGAAATGTTTGCAAATGTATTTAAAAAAAAAACAACTGAAATATCACATGGTCATAAATATTCAGACCCTTTGCTGTGACACTCATATTTAACACACATGCTGTCCATTTCTGATCCTACTTGAGATGGGTCTACTCCTTCATTGGAGTCCAGCTGTGTTCAAATAGATTTGATTTGACTTGATTAGGAAAGGCACACACACCTGTCTATATAAGACCTTACAGCTCACAGTGCATGTCAGAGCAAATCAGAATCATGAAGGAAGGAGCTCAGAGACAGAATTGTAGCAAGGCACAGATCTGGCCAAGGTTACACAAAAACTTCTGGAGCACTCAAGGTTCCTAAGAGCACATTCACCTCCATAATCCTTAAGTTTGGGACGACCAATTCAATTCAATTCAGTTTATTTGTATAGCCCATTTTCACAAATTACAAATTTGACTCGGAGTGCTTTACAATCTGTACACATACTGTAGACATCCCTGTCCCAAAACCTCACATCGGATCAGGAACAACTCCCAAATAACCCTTCAGGGGAAAAAAAAGGGAAGAAACCTTTAATGACAGCTACTTTAAAGGAATGTGGTACGTGGCCTGTTAACGAAGACACATTGATAATATCTAAAAGAGAGCTGCCAATTAAAGGCAAAACGTCTTTAAGCAGGCTAGTCGGGATGGGGTCCAAGAGACGGGTAGACGTGTTAGAAGTAAAAACCGTTGAAGATAATTGGTCACTGTTGAAAAGCCATCTAAATATACACCAGGGCATACAGCGGTTATTTATAAGCGGTATGTGTGGAGAAAACCAGGCACTGCTCATCACCTGCCCAATACAATCCTAACAGTGAAACATGGTGGTGGCAGCATCATGCTTTGGGGGTGTTTTTCAACTGCAGGGACAGGACGACTGGTTGCAATTGAAAGAAAGATGAATGCGGCAAAGTACAGAGATATCCTAGAAGAAAACCTCTTCCAGAGTGCTCTGGACCTCAGACTGTGCCGAAGGTTATGTGCCGAAGGTTCACCTTCCAACGAGACAATGACATCTAAGCACACAGCTGAAATAACAAAGGAGCAACTCTGTGACCATTCTTGACTGGCCCAGCCAGAGCCCTGACCCAAACCCAATTGAGCATCTCTGGAGAGACCTGAAAATGGCTGTTCGCCAACATTCACCATCCAACCTGATGGAACTGGAGAGGATCTGCAAGGAAGAATAGCAGAGGATCCCCAAATCCAGGTGTGAAAAACCTGTGTATTTGTGTATATATATATATATATGTATATATATATATATATATATATATATATATATATATATATATATATATATATATATATATATATATATATATATATATATATATATATATATATATATATATATATATATATATATATATATATATATATATATATATATATATATATATATATATATATATATAGGTCCAATGGACCCTATGAGACGTGAAGTCACAAGGACACCGGGAAGAAAACAGTTAATAATGTGCAATGGAGAGATACAAATTCCTATAAATACATACATTTTTTTATATATATATATATATATATATATATATATATATATATATATATATATATATATATATATATATATATATATATATATATATATATATATATACACATACATATATACATATACATAAAGTCATCGTATGTTGAAAAGTGAGAAAATGTATATGAAGTCTTTATATTAGGTTGTAAAATGGTTTTAAAAAATAGTATTTTGAAAGAATATGTTGCAAAGACAGAATATATACACACAGGATATATTTCATTGAGATAAAAAGAACACAACTTTAAAACTATCCTGTTATTATCTAGACTTTATTACTATTGAAATATAATGATCATCATACAAAAACATTAATAAATAATAAAAAGCAAAACAAAATCCTTACAATGTGCAAAATGTAACATATTACATGAAGAAAGGTCACATCAGCAGCGGTAAAATATATTAGTTACACTTGAAAACACTGGTGACTCAAATTGGACGGTGGCCATTGTGTAACCTCTTTCTAAAAGTCAACAATATGAACGTTTTTTTCCTACAATCCACTGGGAAATTCTCACCCAATATCCTATACGCCAAAATGTGAACCCTTCACAATTGCAGCAACCTAGTGGAAAACAAGCACCATGACAACCTTACCAGCAGCTACAAAAGAAAACTGATCTAAATAAATAAATAAAAACTCAAATATAAATTAAAATATGTGCTGATTATGACTATTTGAGAATAGTGTGAATAGTGTAAATATCCCAATTAAAAAAGATCGAAGCAAAAACCTCTCGCTGAGTCCACTACCCCCTTCATATTTAAAGCAATTGTATTAAAACTACAAGTTCCTAAAACCCATTACATCCACAGTACTACACATATGAAGCATCATGTAATAAGTAATACAACACCATTATCCACCCATTAAAACAGTGCCGTGACTTCCTACCTCTAAATGCGCCGTGTCTTAGAGCATGCTAATATCCATGAGATAAATAGTTGAAATAAACTGACTTCTGCAAGTAATGGGGTCACCAATTTCCATGAGTCATTTTTACCGCATCAATTATTTAATTAAATAACAGCAGCATTGCAAAAACTGCTATTTAAGAATATACAGAAAATCAACGCAGTAATTAGACATGTCCTATTTTATAGTACTGTCGATCAATATGTTATATGAAGATATTACTAGCAATAGACACAGGATTGAAAAATTGAAAAAAAATAAAATAATCCAGCATCTCTCCTGGTCCCTAATCTGTTGAATGTTCGATGTACGAGGGTGAGAGGTTATTTTTGCACCTCTCACCCGGCCATTTCAGTCTTAGCTTTTGCTGCAACAGCTGAAGGTAATGTCAAAAATGATACTCTGGAAAATAAATGAATAGCTTTCCGTCATTGGTACAATGGGAACACAGCCGGTTGCTTAATGCACAAAAGTGCCTTGTTTTTTTTTGCTAAATGGAGAATTTTTTTTTACAAAATTGAAAATACCACCACGTGACACAGGAAAATATCCTAATCCATAATGGTTGGTACTGAAAATTCTGAACTTGAAAGGAAGGATTAAGGATCGCCGAACAAAATGAGAGTACGCTGGCAGAAAGGCGACGGCTGGCAAGTATAGGCGTTAACAGCCAACGATAACACGTGTTCTGTGGTGATTAATGGTGGACATGTCATTAGAATTAAAATGTATTTGACAATGAATGTACAATGCAATACATTTTACTATGGCAGATCGGCAATGCACAGTAGAATAACAGTGACAATACCTACAATACCACGCACACACTGAGTGAGAGTGTCATACAGCTAGTGGATGACCTTTGGTGGGCTTTTCCTTGAGTGTTCCTTCTTAGGACAGTAGACAGACTGATAGTTCAGGTGATGACTGTTGAAGAGTTTTAGGGGCCAAGAAATGATACAAAGTCTCTGGTCCCTTAGGTGTGGCTAGATAAGCAGAGAGCAGACGGGCCTCTGTTAAACGGTATGTCAACGCTTTAAAGGGTCACTCCGTCACACTTAACTTAGAGATACACATCACTCTCCACATACAGGTCAACAATTATTCTCATACATTCCCTTAATACCAGAAAGAAAATTGATTGGCACACATACATTCCACAGTTATTGTTATTTTACAGATTTCTCAAACTATGGAAAGCCACGTTGTATGTTTTTAAAAAAATTTATGTCATGTAGTGACAGTTTTCTCATACTTGTGGCTTGAAAAACTAATCAGATTCTTAGTTTTCTGTTTTTGAAGTAATGTCAAGTATTCAAACAGCGAAGTTTAAGTCGTTTCAAAAAGCGAAGTGTAAGCATAATGTTTTGACCCGAAGATTTCACAGCAGAACTGCATACAATGTTGTGGGCTAAAGTTGGTGACTCCTAAACATCGATGGCCACCCCGTGTTTGGTGGAGATCACGTCTCTGGTCCCTGTCAAATACATGAGCACCGAACACAGGTGAGGAAGCGTCGCTGTGGTGCTGACGTACAGCCAGTAGGGAAGCGGCGCCGTGTTGCCGAACGGGCATACCCACAGGCCATGGCGCACGGCATCGCGGACGTGGTGCGTCGCCATGGAAATGAACAGCATCCACGGCAGGGAGCACCAAGCGTCTTTGAGTCGTCCGATCCACATGAGGAAGCGGAGGGAGAGACAGAGAATGGGGATAAGAGAGGAGCAGTGAAGAGGAGGACGCTGAGGGAGTGACACAGCAGCCTGGAAGAAAAATGGGGAAATGAATTACCAAGAATATTTTCATAATCCTTACATAATGTTGGTGTTCCTCAATCTACAAATTGTGTTAATGCAAGCCCTGTGCTGCAGGTCTTCTGCAGAATTATGTGTCACCCCTCTCCTTTCAGAGTAGTTTTTTAAAGCCACTGCCCACCATCAGTTAACACTGAATATATTCGAGCACATCATCAAAAGGGTTTCCTTCAAGGGACTGCTACTTTTACAGCTACATTCTGTTTGTTACAAATAACAATTTAATATGCAGATTTTGCATTGAACAAAAGAAAGCTGAAAACAGTTTGTAAAAAGTGGTCCAAATCTGAAAGATGGCACTATGAAGAGTGTCGATTTTTGACACTGCGGTTTGATAAAATCTTGAGAGGGAATTAGTTTTAAATAATAATTAAAAAAACAACAATGTAAATAATCTACGGTAACTAAGCCTGACCAAGACATTTACAATTCACTCTCTGATATGGTTGTCTTGTCCTTGGGAAGCTACTTTAGCAAAGCCGCACAAATGACCTGAACTCATTGTACAGTGTTCTCTCAAAAATAATCTGAACATTGCTACCATGAAAGACGGATGGTGGCAGACAAATAGATCATTAAGCAAACACCTACATACTCTTATGAAGGACAGGCCACTACTTTTTACTCATCGCAAAAACAAGAACTGATGAACATTACAGAGCAGAAAGTCATCATTCTTTATATTTTAAAGTGTCCACACACTTTTTCATATTTTTATCAAATGTTACCTTGAGTGACAGGGATCCAGCCATATAGAAATGGTCCAGGTCTATGATTGATGCCAGAAGACCAGCAAGCAGCACCTCATACAGATCACTCTTTTTCCTTAGTCCAATAACAACTGCCCATGACCACAGGCCAACCAATCCGTGCGTGGCGTTGTCCATGGCAGCACGCAACCACAGGTGGTTTTGGATGACGGATAGCTGGAGGGCGTGGTCCGCCACCACACAGAACATACCAAGTCCTGCTGAAGCCAGCAGAGAGGCGGAGCTGAATGTCTGGAGGAGAGCCTGAGCTTTCTCCGTCTCCACAGCAAGGCTGAGCGGTACTAGAGCACCTTCTCCCCCAAGGCCCATCTCCAATAATGGGGATGAGGAGGAGGAGTCAAGCTTGGAGTAGAATCCTTGCATGTCAAAAGATGGCTGTGGGGGCCAATCCCACAGAAGGTCAGCAACAGTCAGGTAGACTGGAGAAGGAAGGCAGGCAGGAAGGAGAGGGGTTACTGAGGGAAAGTTAAAAGGAAAAGCTTATACATATCGGCTTTGAACTTCTCGTCATTTTAAGAAATAAAAACTGATTGTTTTATCACCATTAAATAAATACACGCACCCATAGGATTTTGATTGTGACTTTGCAATGCGTCAAGCAATAAATCAAATATATAGCTGTAGTCTCACAAATAGACTACATCTCCAAAAGACTACATTGTTTAAATGTAGTACAACCAGTACTAAATAAAAACAATAAATGTACCACATTTAAAGTGCACTTTTTAGTGTGAGGTTTTTTTTGTGCCGTTTTTTGCATTGTAATAATGCAGAAGCTCTCTCGCTATAATGCCACTTCAAATATGACACTGTATTTTGAGCAGGGCGTGATCATAACTATATTGACTTCTGAACCCAGGTGGGACATAAATACAGCTCTCTGTCTCTAGTGATTAGGACACATTCAACTGGCAGACTACCTGGATTCACCTCACCGTTAAGGACAGCTGTGTCTCTCGCTTTAAACATTATTTTTCTGAAACATTATGCCTCCGAGCGTGAATGTTTAATTAGCTAGCCACGAGCTAACGTTGATGAGGCTATTTGTGTTAGCTACCTGCTGTATTATTATGCAAGGCGAGCAAGGGTTACGTTTATGTTCCTTTAACGCTGACAAGTTAACCGTTTTAAAAGGAAGACATGAGCGATAACATAACGTTAATTCATCTTAGCTAGCTACGATATAATCATTGCCGGTCACCAGGAGCTAGCTGGCTAACACTGACATTTAATGATGCCGCTTTGTGTAGGCGGACAGCAGCTGTCACGATTAGCGCTGCTCTGACTGCAGCGCGTTTTACAAAATGACACGTTTCGCATACAATTAAAACACGTCATTCAATTGTTTATTGTCTGATTTAGGTGTTTTTAAGTCAGTTCTGACTAACTGGTTGATACATATAAGCTAATGTTACTCACCCCATCGCCTTGCGTTGGTTCCTCGACCGACAGGCTTCAGGCTTCTTCTGTTGTGTTTTGTGATCTAGTAAAAACAGTATTGGTGGTCGGCGGCGCTTTGCTACCACCCACAGGTCATGGGCGGAACAGCTAGATACAGTCAGAAGGAAAGTCCTTCCAAAGAAATTCAATGTAACGAGTATATATTTCGTGAAAAACACATTGAAAAGTAAATCCATGTCCAACATGAAACATTTTTTAAAGCCTCTGTTGCCCTTTTTTTCCTTTAAAAAAAACACAGAGTTTCTGTGTGTTTTCGTGGTAAAATAACATGTGGTAAAATATCACTGTCAAATCGAATTGTAATTAAAACATAGGTTGGGTATAGCCTGACGATGTCATCCTCATAATTCTAGTCAGAATGTGAACTTCCCGACCAAATAATTTTGAGGGCGGGGCTAAGTTCGGTCTGGTATCCAGGCTAGGTTAGGTATAGAATGGGTAACAAACTGTTTCTATGTTTGGGGACACTACACTAAATAATTAAATAGTCCAGTTGTGAATGAATCAATTCAATGAATCTCAAATTAAATATTTACATATATAATCATATATTTAATCATATATATATATATATATATATATATATATATATATATATATATATATATATATATATATATATATATATATATATTCTATAGTGTTTTTTTCTTCTACAAGTCCTGACTGGTACTGTGACCAGGACTTAGATCGACAAAAAAAAAAAACTAGGACCACACATTGCCAGAGGTTTATTGATGAACAATGTATTTTGCACTGGCCAGACTTTAACAATATTGTTATTAATGGAGAGCTTGAGGCGACCCGACTAAGTTACATTTTTGGGATCGGAACACTGATGTTTACATTAGCTACTGCAGAGAGCCATCCAATAAAGGCAGTAACAGAAAGATCGGATCCAGCGACCTGCAAGCCTGAATAGCATAAGTGGTTCAGATAATGGCATGGAATCTAACCTTCAGTGGCTGCAGATTCTCCAAGAACCACTAGAGGGTTAAAGTGACCACATAATGACAACAATTGACTATAACTTGTGAAGTTACCAACAATGCAGCATGACTCTCTTCTTAGAGGTGTAACACATATTTTAAAAAGTTGACAGTTTTAGGATCCAACATGGGCTTGAGACTAATAGCGGCACACTATGAACCAAAGCAATAGGTTGTTTTACAAAAAAAGCTGCTTATGGTTTTGTTAAGATTGTTTTTTTGTTACATGAATATGACAGACAGAATAATACCAATATTGAACTGCAACAACATATAGGTTCCCATATTTTGAATCAGACAATCCTTAGGTTAGGCACACTATGTAACTTTTCCCCTGTAGCGCCCCCTTCAGGTATTTAACGTTTACTTCAGTGTCGTAAATTCCTGGAGCCATATATGGCTCTTCTCGTGACTCACAGCTGATCTCACAGCTGATCGATGCGCGCTGCAGCATGTCATTCTGTCTGTATGCGTCATGTAGTGGAGCAAATAAAAAGTCACCTGTGAGCGTGGACTGGCACTATATGACGTTGGGTAATCACTGCCAGAAAGCAAGTTGAAGTACTTCCTGTTCCTCAACCGGAAGTACCAGGCCGGTCCCAACATCTTACATTCAGCAGTTTTCTGGCCACAGACCCCCGATGGCAGTCGCAAATCAACATATTAAAAGCCATTGTAGCGGCACCATTTTTTCCAAGCTGTTATTTTAAGGTGGAAAAGTTACATAGTGGGGCTTTAAATGGGTCTGTTCAAATGCTGACATTTGGCATGCAACAAATTTACATTTCACCAGTCATTTAAAATACAATTATAATAATGTACCTATTAAGGATCCAAGCATCTGTTTAATCCCTTCAAGTGGAATGACTCTCTTTTCTAGAATTGAAATTAAATATAGGATTTACTTTTTCTGAATGTTTCTTCCCAAATTGTTCTGTTTCAGGAAACCTGGCTCACCAAGCTTGGATGAATGGCAGTTGTGTCAGTTCTCGAATAGAGTGAAAGGATCGTGGGAAGTCCTACAGTTTGGAGAATTAGGGCGCCATCCGTAGTAAGAAACAAGACACATTGTGGTTGCTAGAAACATGTTCTAGCAACCACACACACTCTCATTTATTAGCACTGACTCACAAATCAAGTAGTACTCAGAAGAAAAAAGGAGAAATGTATATTCTTTTATACTGAAGTGTTCACTAAGCAATGGTTCTAATGCAACTCTACATATTGATGTTCTCTTACACACACTTATTTTACAAAGGCACTGGACCGTCCATTGTGATAGCGGACTTCATTAGTTTGCCAGTCACATGAGGACAGAGGAGTGTTAAAATCAATCATCCAGCACCATGGAGAGAAGTAAGAGGAACAGAGATAGAGGCTGCGTTTGAAAGTTTCAGCACCAGAGACAGCGGACAGTGAAAGACGTCGTCTCTGCTGCTGTTTAGTGGCCACATGCAGGATCTTTTAAATTATTTTTTATTTTTCACTAAAAGTGTGACATTTTAAAATAAGTACATTAATAAATTAAACTAATTAATTAAAGTAACACAGTTTTGAATTTGGCCGTATAAAGTTATGATTTAATTTAGATTGAGCCATATATAATTCAATTCAATTCAATTCAGTTTATTTTGTATAGCCCATTATTACAAATTATAGCTTTGCCTCAGAGTGCTTTACAATCTGTACATCAGGAAAAACTCCTAAACAACCCTTCACGGGGAACAAAAGGGAAGAACCCTTCAGGAGAGTAACAGAGGAGGATCCCTCTCCAAGATGAACAAGTGCAAGAGATGCCATGTGTACAGAAGGACAGATTAGAGTTAAAACACATTCAATGAATATGAAAGAGTGTATGCATAGTTGGTAGTAGGCATGGATCACGATCCAGACCTCCATGATCCATCAGGCAGATGGAGGTAGAGAGGAGGAGTGTGCATTTTCCACCTTGGAGGAAGGACTACCGACTTCTTGGATCCTGTTAAGTATCTTCTTTAAATTAGTTAAATCTGCTAAATTACTGTTGTATCTCCTGTTTTTAAGCTCCTAGATTGTCAGTCTGTGTTGTTCAAGATTTGTTTTGGGTGAGAAGTGTTTCCAGCCACTGTGAGCGGAAGCTACACTGATTGGACGATCGCTCATCACCTGGTTTCAATAGAGCGTCATTTGAATACAAAAAGGGCCGGTGATTAACGCGGCTGGAGGTAATTAGGGAAACTGTTCTTAACCGGATTGGGTCTACAGGCGTCAGCTGAGGCGTCGTTGTGACTCATCGGAGGAAGACTTGGAGGACAAAGACACAGGAGTCTTTCGTTGGACTCAAGACTTGGAGGACAAAGACACAGGAGTCTTTCGTTGGAGTCTTCGTGGGTGGCTGAGTATTACACCACTTTGTGAATATGTGTGTGTTTTCCATACCTGTGCATATTTCTACTCGTAGTTACTATAGGACTCGTTCATTCGCGTACCGGAACCCCTCCTCTTTTATCCTTCCTACCCGTTCTACACACACCCAGCACATTGTCACAGGAGGCCTCTGGAACTGTCAGTCTGCCAACCGCAAGGCCGACTTCATCTCTGGCTTTGCTGTGGAGCAGTCGCTTGACTTCCTGGCTCTCACTGAGACCTGGATCACGCCTGACAACACGTCTACCCCGGCTGCTCTCTCCTCGGCCTTCTCCTTCAGTCACACACCCAGACCCTCTGGTCGGGGTGGAGGTACAGGTTTACTCATCTCCCCCAAATGGTGTTTCTCTCTCCCTGCTTCCACTTTTTACCCCACTGACTTTTGAGTTTCATGCTGTGACGGTTACTCATCCGGTTCAGCTACACATTGTTGTTCTCTACCGTCCCCCTGGTTCTTTGGGAGACTTCTTGGAAGAGCTGGACGTCCTCCTGTCCAACTTCCCGGAGGACGGCCCCCCGCTCATCCTTCTGGGTGACTTGAACATACTGACTGAGAAGTCATGTGATCTCTTACTCTTACTGTCTTCCTTTAACCTCTCACATAGTCCCTCCCCTCCTACTCACAAAGCCGGCAACCACCTTGATTACATTTTCACTAGAAACTGCTCTACCTCTAACCTCACTGTAACTCCTCTGCATGTCTCTGACCACTACTTCATCTCTTACTCTCTCTCACTCTCTGGTACTGATAACCCACCCGTATCCACAGTCTCTGTACCTGTACGCCGCAACATTCGCACCCTCTGTCCCTCCTCTCCTCTGTCCTATCTGCTCTCCCCTCAACTGACTCCTTCTCACTCATGCAGCCTAACTCTGCCGCAGACACTCTCCTCTCGTCCCTGTCTTCATCTCTTGATTCGCTTTGTCCTTTTAAGACGCGACCGGTTCGCAAATCCTCTCCGGCTCTGTGGTTGTCTGACTCGGTGCGTGCCGAGAGAGCCAACTTGCGAGCGACGGAAAGGAAATGGCGCAAATCGAATCAAGCGGAAGACCTGCTCTGCTATCAATCTCTTCTCTCCTCCTTCTCTGCCTCTATCTCTGCAGCCAAAAGCTCTTTCTACCTGACCAAAATTCAGTCTTCCTTCTCTAACCCCAAAAAACTGTTCTCTTTCTTTTCTAACTTCCTTGATCCCCCGAGTCCCCCTCCTCCTTCCTCCCTTTTGCCGAGCCACTTTGTCGACTACTTTACAAACAAGATAGACAACATACGCTCCACCTTTACTAATCCATCCTCTATCACTTCACCTACACCAACTCCTTCATCCCCCTCTTTCCTCATTTACCCCCTGTTTCCCAGTCAAGTTCTTAGCTTGTTGACCTCTGCTCGACCGACCACCTGCGCCCTCGACCCCGTCCCGTCTCACATCCTTCAGGCTGTGGCTCCTGACCTTCTGACCTTTTTCACCCATCTTATTAACAGCTCACTCTCAACTGGCTGTTTCCCCAACTCTCTGAAGGAGGCAAGAGTCAACCCTCTCCTGAAGAAACCCACGCTCGACCCGTCTGAAGTCAGCAACTACAGACCGGTCTCTCTTCTTTCCTTTCTTTCCAAAACTCTGGAGCGAGCTATCTTTAACCAAGTGTCCTCCTATCTCCACAGCAACAACCTTCTTGACCCCCACCAGTCTGGATTCAAGGCCGGCCACTCAACAGAGACGGCCCTCCTTGCTGTCTCTGAGCAGCTTCACTCTGCTAGAGCAGCCTCTCTCTCCTCTGTCCTTATCCTTCTAGACCTTTCTGCCGCATTTGACACCGTGAACCACCAGATCCTTCTCTCTTCTCTTCATGACCTGGGGATCTCAGGCACAGCACTCGCTCTTTTCTCTTCCTACTTCACCGACCGCACTTACGGGTAACTTGGAGAGGATCTGTATCTGATCCTTGTCCTCTCACTACTGGGGTTCCTCAAGGCTCCGTCCTGGGTCCCCTCCTCTTCTCTCTGTACACCAATTCTCTCGGCTGTCATTCGTTCGCATGGCTTCTCCTACCACAGCTATGCCGATGACACCCAACTGATCTTCTCGTTCCCACCGTCCGAAACACAGGTGGCGGCGCAAATCTCTGCCTGTCTGACCGACATCTCTCAGTGGATGTCTGCACACCACCTGAAGATCAACCCTGACAAGACCGAGCTACTGTTCCTACCAGGGAAAGGTTCCCCCACTCACAACCTGACTACCACCTTCAACAGCTCCGTGTTGGCCCCTACCCTGACTGCCAGGAGCCTCGGGGTGACGCTAGACAGTCAACTCTCCCTGACGGCCAACATCGCTGCGACAGCGCGTTCCTGTAGGTACATGCTGCACAACATCTGGAGAGTACGACCTCTTCTTACCCAGAAGGCGGCGCAGGTTCTGGTCCAGGCTCTGGTCATTTCGCGCCTTGACTACTGCAACTCTCTTCTGGCTGGTCTACCTGCTAAGGCCATCCGGCCTCTGCAGCTCATCCAGAATGCAGCAGCTCGACTGGTCTTCAGCCTCCCGAAATTCACCCACACCACTCCGCTCCTCCGCTCTCTTCACTGGCTACCAGTGGCGGCCCGCATCCGCTTCAAAACATTGGTTCTGGCGTACCGTGCTCTGAACGGATCGTGCCCCGTCTACATCCGGGATGTGGTCACACCGTACACCCCGGCACGTTCGCTCTGCTCGGCAACAGCCAACCGACTTGTGACTCCGTCACCTCGAGCTAATCACTCGAAATCCAGACTGTTTGCTGTCCTGGCTCCTCAGTGGTGGAACCAGCTCCCCACTGACATCAGGACAGCAGAAAGTCTCTACATCTTCCGCCAAAAACTGAAAAGCACCTTTTCCGACTATATCTGGATTAATCACAGACTTGCACGTTGGTAGCACTTGAATGGCTCTTATTATGGTACTTTTGTAGTTTGACTATGATGAGGAAATGTTACTTTCTGTATTCTTGTTGTTCTTAGTTTGTACTCTAGGTTGAAATGCACTTATTGTAAGTCGCTTTGGATAAAAGCGTCTGCAAAATGACATGTAATGTAATGAGTGGGCGGAGCATCAGCAGCACCATGGCATCAGACCCAGCCAGGTTCAATGGACCCTATGAGACGTGAAGTCACAAGGTCTCCGGAGGGAAAGCAGAGTTAATAATGTGCAATATAAGTACAGTTCAACATCATTGCAAACTATAAACCTCAATAAACAGTAGTAATCAACAGTTAAATTAACATTCAAACTGAAAATTAGCATATTTCTATAGGTAGCTTTATGGCAGAGCTTTTGAATAGAATTTTAGAAAAAAGTAAACATCACATCACTGTCAAAAGCAACACCACCAAGTGTAGACAATGAGCCACGTGTTATGATGTATTTAATGCATACATATATACGTATATATGATTTAAAAACTGAATAAATTGCTAACAGGAATAAGGACAAGAAGACGAAGAAAAGCATGTAGAAAAAGAGTGTGATTAAGAATTTTAAATACAACTAGCATGGAAAGGGAGTTAAAGCACAGTGAGACACACAGTAATTGTAAAATAGAGAGATAAGTTGGAGCAAAGATAGAGGCAGCCAGTTGAGTGTTTAAAGAGTAGAGAGCCGGGGCAGAAGGGTAGGAAAAATTGTGTTATTCATCCAGTTATCAGTGAAAGGTCAAGCTATTCATTAGAGCAGAGCGAGGCTGTCGGAACTGACAGGCTCTGAATGGTACACACACACACACACACACACACACACACACACACACACACACACACACACACACACACACACACACACACACACACACACACACACACACACACACACACACACACACACACAAGTTAATGGCATATTTAAATTGCATTTAATCAAAATCAGGTTTGAAATATCAGCTAAATGGTTATATTATTATATTTAATCTGACTGTTTTCAACAGAAAAGAACAAGGACAATATAAGAGATGTCCTCACCAGTTTTATGCAAACATGTTCTCTACCCTCCTTGTTAGCTCCTTGTTCATATGAAGAGGGTTCACATCGGAATAAGCAAGGGAAAAGGGAGAGGAAGGAAAGACTAATGAACGGCAGCAGTTAACACACACACACAAACACACCCAAATACACCGAAACACACCCACACACACACGCACACACGCACACACACACGCACATGCACACGCACACACACACACACACACACACAGAGGACTCTGTTAGATGGTGTATTGATTTCTCCTCGGTCTGCACGTCGGCCTGCCAGAACTTGTCAGAATATTGAAAGAAAGAGAGCGCGAGAGAGGCAAGAGAGACAGTGAGAAAGATTAAAGAGAGAGTGAGAGCAAAAGGTCAAGAGGAGAGTTTTGGCCAACCAAATCCTTATTTGTCCTTATTTTCTAGTTGAATTTATACCTCTGCTCTGAATGTGGAACTTATTTGGGAGAGAAAATTAAGGGTAGAAATACTGCCGTAACAGTCCATATGTTATCATAACCTCTAGAAATGGAGACCAAAGTAATACTGTAATACATATACATTATATAGGGCTACTTTAAGGTTAGGGAAATATCATTACATTTCCAAGAGGTATAAACATGTCCTTAGGTTGGGACACAAACATGAAGACTGTAAAAAAAGAACAGAAAAGCGTTCATTCTGCTGTCAGCACCTGCTCGTATTTTAAGTGTGTATGACAAATATGATTTCCCTTAAAGCTGGTTGTCAGTAGGTGAAAAATGCCTTCAAGTAATTCTCTCTGTACAGACCTGAGAAGGAGAACAATGCGGGTAAATGGGTTGTGCAGCAGAATGTTTTTTTTTCTTTTTTCAACCTTTTCAATAAAAGACCATGTGATTTTCAAATTGTTGTTACACTGATCAAGTGACTTGGACCTCTTTCCCTTTTGAATACATTTTTGGAACAACAATGAACAAGAGACACGAACAGATGGACTGTACAGGAGTTTCTTTTTTAAGTAACTTCATTCTTAGACATGCTGGGGCTCCATAGATGATAAAGTCGGTCTGTAGATCAGTTCAGATATTTATGGCCCCAACGCCCATGATGAAACCTGCAGCTCTCGCTTTTTCTCAAGCCCCGGCATCTGTTTGACGTTCTGCGTAGTAATTGAAATATCCATCTTGCTGGATTGACATGAAGCTTGATGCAGACCACTGATGTTCCCAGGGGGAGGATTTACGACGAGACTAACCCTGTGACTTTACCGCTAACACTATAATCATGTCCACATTTTGATTAGGCTAATACTTGATCTATGACTACATACTAACACAACTCATTTTATTTCCAGTGCCTCCTAAGCTGTACTTTGTGTTTAGTGCTAATAAGCAAATACTAGCATGTTCACACCCTAAACTAGCATGTAGAGCTTTTCATTGGGAAACTAGCTTCAACACATCTTCTTATGAAAGTAGTGTAAGTCACTCAAATCAGTGTCTTTCACAGTTAGCATCTGTCTGTGAAATGTAATATAATAAAATATCAAGTGTCAAGAATAAAACAAACAATAGGAGTAAAGATATGCACACAGTACTGCATCTGAATCTGTTAATGTGGTTTTACCATCAAGCCAAAGTGAGAAAAAAAACATTCTCTGCAAGGTCACAAGTTTGGAAAACTAGAAAATGATAAAATGCATCTGCATCACCTGGATGCAGCAAGAATAACGGCCCTGATGTTTTCTCACAGTATCAGTTCCAAAGGACGAAATGAATATGAGGCCAGTGTGTCATCATTCATTGTGAAATGGTCACATTTAATGGTTGAAACCTGTCATTGTATATACATCTATAAAAAAGACCCCAGGCACAGGTTACGACATTCTACTGCTAATACATACATTATTATTATTAAATAATAAACTTTGTGTTCAATGTTAAAGTTACATATCATAGTTTACAAAATATGAGAAAGGAGAATTAAGCCATTATGAATGTCTGAAAGAAAAAAACTAAAATCCTATATGTGTGTTTGTATTATTTGTCCATAAGATAAAAAAATACAATAGAACACATCAATATTCCTTTGAATAACATAATATTAACTCGTGATATTGGCTATTGAAATGTAAACTGCAAAAAGACACATTTTTTTATGTTTGTAAAGGCGTCAGAATTCTGTAAGCAAACTGTTTTGTGTTATTTTATTTTACAGCACAGAGCAGAATTGAAAAACAACACAGCTCATTTCAATGTTTCAATAACCAACTTCATTGACATCGAACAAATGGGTGGACAAAGACCTGTTCAGTCTCAAATCCACTTTATTTTATATATTTTACAATCCAGGTCCTTTACCAGTCGTTGAAAGCAGAGTGTAAAGCTAATGGTCTAAATAGGCCAGACTATTAGTCTAGTCCTCATATCGAACACAACAACTCGCTCCGTCAGTTGGATTCAGAGTCTGAGTGAGTATGGTATGTTTACACAAATGGGAGATCGTCCCAAGTTTCATTTGTGTACTGAGTTGGCAATCAATTTGGTGTTGTGTACATACCCAAATAACTTTCTGGGCGTTTCAACCCACGAGGCAGAAACGGGCATCAGGGAGCTCAGTGAATTGTTTGGGAACTGTTTTGTTTTGGGGGGTGAAGTTGAGTCTTTGGCATGATGATTTAGCTGTATGAGGACTGCTACGGTTACTATACACACAAAGACATGCACACATATGTTATGCATGTGTGTGTGTTTGTCTGTACAGTGCTGCAATTTCAGAAGAAAGTGAAAATGAATTAATAATCAATAATAAAAAAAGGACAAAAAGGTAATGGGGAGATTTTTTTATGTCATTCGAATAGTTGATTTTCTTGCTCTGAAGAGGAGATTCCCAAACCAAACTGTTGTCTACCAAACAAAGTCTGCTGTGGCCAACCAAAGCCACAAGGGGGTAATATAAGACTGTTTATGCTGATATCGCTGCTGCTGTTGTGGTTGTTGCTGCTCCGGTTGCTGTTGTTGTCGATGGAGCCGCTTTCAAAAGCTCCTCTGAAGAATTTTTTTTCGTCTCCATTTATCAAAAATGCTGAAAGGTATTATCATCGTCTAGTTTCATGTCTAAGTAATCTCGGTGAGTAACTGAATGATGGACAGAAATGAGCAATGCACTGTATCCTGGAAACATGTGCAAAATAGAAAAAAGACCAGTCTCCTCCTCCTCCTCCTTCTCCTTCTTCTCCTCCTCCTCTTCTTCCTCCTCCTACTCCCTTTAGGAATAAGACAGTTAAATCTGGAAAGAAAAAGGACACAAGCACAAATTAGGCGTCACAAGCTGCACCTCAACAAACAATGGACTTCTCTATTTGGTTGGTTTGGTTTTAGGTGTATCGTGTTGTGATTTGCCATTTCATTAGATATTAATTATACTGGTATACGTCTGGTTGTGTACAATCTTCGGTCATTAACTTTTTACCAAAGTAAAAGTATCAGTTCCCAACCACGGGTCATCTCAAGGTAAACTGACGTGCCAGATGGTTTATTACACAGAACCATTTGAAAAGCCAACGTCGGAAGCTATTCGGAAAAGGGTAGGAACTGTCAAAGGATATACTTGGCAGGTGGTTGGAGGAACTATACTTCAATCAAACTCTTGCTGAAGCGAGACAGGAGAAGAGCAAAATGACTAAAAAAAAAGAAGAAAAAAAGAAGCCAAATACTCTCTAGTTGTGATAGAACTGATGCTATTGCAGCATTTACGCTGACCTCATCAGGTGCCGCCATTGTTGTTTAGAACAAAGAGTCAGCTCTTTGTGTCGTCTCGCCACATATAAACCGTGGCCCTAACCGCTAGCCCTCCTCACAGGATGCTGATCGGTCCAAACATAAATAAATGACTTAAAGCTGAACATTTTATCTTTTTGGGCCTTAAAAAGTTATATATTTATTAAATCATGTAAGTCATTTGTCTAGAGGGGATATGCCATTTTGGTGAACCAGTGGTATACTCAACTGTGCATTGTATTTCATTGTAATATTGTTTTGAATTTTTTGAATACAAAATCTTTATCTAAATGTAGATGCGAGATAAATGCAATGGAGCAAAACAACATACTATTTCCCTCTCTACCGCACTTAATCAGAAAGATATACAAGCATTCATCTGAGCAACTATGGGTGAGTGGGTAGCAGGTCTGTCTTTCAATCCCAGGGTTGGAGGTTCCCTGCCCTAGTTGATGGGTCCTTGAGCAAGACACTTAACCCTGAATTGCTCCCTGTAGCTGTGTCTACAGTGTATGAATGTCACAGGATTGTAAATCGCTTTGGATAAACATGACATGTACTGTAGTCCCAAAGAGACTGGGACTAGAGTGGGCAATAGGTGTCTTTGCATATTCATCCAACGAATACAAGGCTTGTTAAAACAAGCTGCAGGTGTTCACTTAGAGATGTAACCATGTTTAATATCATTTGGTTATAGTGTTGCTATTTATATATATATTGGTGGAAAACCATTACAAGTTTGCGTATTTTAACATGAATTGTTCAACATCTACATCATCGTCAGGAGACTATTACGAGATGATTTATAGAGAAATGGGACAGCCTTACATTGAATTTTACCTCAATCACTTCAGGGGCTCTGCAGAAAAAATATGAAGAAAAACGTCCTGCTGGGTCATAAAACAAACTCGCCCAATCGGTGTTGCTCTCGTTCTATTAAACGAGCCCCTGCCATCAATAGACATGCATGGACTTGCCAATATGTGATTGAATGACTGAATTGATGAATTCAAAGACGAGGCGTTTGTAGACTCATTTACAAGAAGTGTGTGTGTGTGTGTGTGTGTGTGTGTGTGTGTGTGTTTGCTCACCACATGAAAAGCAGCAGCATTCCTAACAGCAAAGGGGAGAAAAATGTGAGGAGTCCGGCAGCTCTGCCCACTGGAGGTTCAGCCTTTTGTGGTGCGTTGGAGGATGGTATGGGGGAGGTCTTAGTCTCTGTAAAATAATCAGAAAACACAATAAACCTTCCTGAGCATATTTTACGGAACCTCCTCTGAATCCCTAAGTCTTTTTCTTTTCCTGTGGTCATACCCAATCATTTGTTTCCGAAGGTGCAAAATACTCAATATGTCATATTGATGAATGGAAACTGAAGAGCACTCATCATACCAGGAAGAACCAAACAGAAACGAAAATACAGTGCAGAGTGGAATCAATTCTAATTTGCAAGCGCAGTCAATATAGGACTTGTCAAAGCAGTTATGAAGTGAATTGAACAAATAATAAAAAACTCTCTTTTACAATAAAGCCACTGGGAAAAGGAGAAAGAGAGAAGGACAGAGACAGAGCAAGAAAAGAAAAATATGGAGACAGAAATAAGAGAAAGAGAGAATGATCTCTGCGGTAAATGAGACAGAGCCGGAGAGGTATAAACAAAAAAAAGGGTAATCTGCATTAATATACTGCTGATAATAGTTAGTTGAATACAGACTTTGAAAACACACAGACCTTATTTATACATTTAACCGAGTATAACCAGAGGTCTTGACCATCTCAAATTCCATGGAAGTAATTTCAGTGCGCTGAATTGACCCTCGTTACTTCGAGACTGGATTACTGCAACTCCTTATTATCAGGCTGCACTAATAAGTCTCTTAGGTCCCTCCAGTTGATCCAGAATGCTGCAGCTCATATTCTCACTAAAACTAAGAAAAGAGATCACATCACTCGTGCACTAGCTACTCTGCACCCGTAAAATCAAGAATCACTTTTTTAAAAGTCTTCTCTTAACCTACAAAGACTTGATTGGTGATGAACCATCATATCTTAAAGAGCTTGTAGGACCGTATTGCTCCACTCGAGAGCTGTGCTCACTAAATGTGGGGCTACTTGTAGTTCATAGAGTCTTAAAAAGTAGAATGGGAGTTAGAGCCTTCAGTTATCAAGCTCCTCTTTTATGGAAGCTTCTGATTTCAGTCCGGGAGGCAGACACAGTCACCACATTCAAGAGTAGACTGAAGACTTTCCTCTTTGACAGAGCTTATAGTTAGGGCTGAATCAGGTTTGCCCTGGTCCAGCCCCTGGATATGCTGGTATAGGCTTATAGGCTGCTGGGGGATGTTTTAGGATGCACTGAGCACCTATCTCCTCTTTCTTCTCTCCTTAAGGATGAATCTTCATCTCTCCATCACACATGACTAACTCTGCTTTCTCCCCGGAGTCCTTTTGACTTCATGTCTCATAGGGTCAGATGACCCTATGAGACGGTATAGATCCTATTTGCCTGATGGATCATCGGGCCTGGGTCGTGGAATTCCTGCTACCAAATACGCCACTGCTCTGTTGAGACTCCGCCCACTCTTCCTCTCTACCTTCATCTGCCTGATGGATGGTGGAATATGCCTACTATGAACTATTCATACACTCTATCATATTCATTGAATGTATTTTAACTCTAAATCTGTCCTTCTGTACACATTACATCTATTGCAACTGTCCATCCTGGAGAGGGATCCTCCTCTGTTGCTCTCCTGAAGGGTCCTTTTCCCCCCCTGAAGGGTTATTTTGGGAGTTTGTCCTGATCTGATGTGAGGTTTTGGGACAGGGATGTCTATGTGTACAGATTGTAAAGCTCTCTGAGACAAATTTGTAATTTGTGAAATTGGGCTATACAAATAAACTGAATTGAATTGAAATTGAATTAAAAGCAATAGCCTTTATGTCCTGGTAAAATTTCAGAACAGTATATCAATGAAAACTAAATAATAATAATAACAATAATAACAATAATAACAATAATAATAATAATAATAATAATAATAATAAGAATAATAATAATAATAATACTAATAATATTAATTTAAAAGAAAATGAAAAGAAACCTTTGCCACATTTAGCTAAATATGGTTATGTTAAAGTGCATGGGGCAGGTTTTTAACGCCTTGTGGCAAACATAAATTAGCTGAAAGTGACCACGTGATTATACTGATTTAGCGCTTGGTTTTTTACATAACTTGACAATTAAAAATATCCCAGTTAAATGTTTCATAAAATGGGGACAAGGAGCACAGTATATCTCAATTGTTTGTAGCAGAGTCTTGAACCCAGTGCATTTTTCTTTACTGGAGAGAGAATATGATTTCCCTCTAGCTTCTAATTAATGACTGTTGTGTAGTATTGTGTGGGGAGTCAGCAAGAAGCAGCCAGGTGTAAAAGAGAGAGCGAGAGCTAGAGAGAGGGAGAGAGAGAGAGAGAGAGAGAGAGAGAAAGAGAGAGAGAGACAGAGAGACAGAGAGAGAGAACTAGGACACATTAAACATGTTCAGCAGCTCTGTGTAATACGTTCCTGCCTGATACACAACATTGCTTTGGAGTGGTTGAGGAAATACAAATTATGCAGACATAATGTGATGGCATAGAGGATAGACAAGACAAGGTAGTCGGGCACAGGGAGACAGGGCAATGATGTGAGGAGGAGATGGATGAACAAAAGTGGGAAAGAGAAAAAGGTGAAGAGAGAGAGTGGAGCAGGCAGGAGAAGTGACAAATAGAGAAAACCAGAAGGATGGGTGGTGGACAAGAGAAAGGGAAGATAATTAGCTTAAGTTGTCTTAAGGGAACGTTGAAGGCTAAGGCTTTTGGATATTCAAATGTTAATATGATTATAAGACAATCAGCCTCTTTAGTTATCCATACTGGAGCTTGTCATGTCAATGGAGACTCGTCGACAGATTAAAGCGAAGCACGAGGAGCCAATGTTGTTAGTTCAAGGTTTTCTACCCACAAACACAGGATAGAAGTCCCTGCATACATAATACTGTAGGCATATCTTATTTATGGCTATACAATGTTTTGCTGTATGCCCATGAGCCTGCTGTATGAGGAATTTGCCAATCAGAGTTTTACAAAACAAAACTGAATTAAACAATAAAATGGAGGCGGTGATGCCACATTCATCCAAAATCGACCTTTGCTCCAAAAGGTTAGTTGATTTAGCTGGCAATTATTCTCAGATTTCCTACAGTTCAGATTTGTTGCTGCACACACCTGGAGTTTAGGATCAGTTGTTTTCTATCCAAATACACTTTGGGTGTTGTAGGCTTGTAATTTTTCATGAAACAACTGGTATTTTCTAACTCAGACACTAAATGTTTATACTGCTAGTTCTTTTTCTTGTCCATTACAACCTCTGAAGTGCTCTAACTATGTCGATCGCCAACACTGTTTACAGAGTCACTGACTGTTGATTGAGCTTTACTTCCAGAACTCTGAACGTATGGAAGCACACCTTCCGTCTCAAGTCTCTCTGTCACCTTGAAGGCATAATAATGTCGTAGTAATAAGTAGTGGTGCTCCTATGAAGTGGAGGGAGCACTTTAAAGAACTTCTGCATTTGCTTTCACAATTAGCTGTGCTTTCTGCACAGTAAGCAGAAACTCGTAAGCGTGTATAATAGATCGAGACATGATATTAGAGGTGATATCTAGTCTTGCGTGTTTGGTACTTGACAGTGTCCGGTTTCTTACAGAGGGGTAGAGGCAGACACTTATATCTTAGATGGTTGCAGCACTAAGAATGGTTGCACATGTTTAAAGCTTTGACTGTATCTTCTTTCTATTTTGTAGAAAGCGGTCGCTGAGTGATTGTCCAAAAACCTGAGGAGGAGATTTGTAAATGTTGTCTGTCTGTCACTGGGTTATCCTTTTGGAGTAAAATTAGGCTGCTAGTGCCAGGAAACAGAACCGGTGCATAAGGGCAACTCTCCACGAGGTACGGACGACCTGTTCCTTCTATGGACGAGAAAAACTAGCAACAAAAAGAAAGAAAGGAGGAGGAAGAGGTGGAGGAAGAAAACAGGTGGCAGACATTAGACAGGAGAAAGACAGAAAGGTAGATGGAGAAAGCGCAACTGTGGTTTTTAGATTGTGAGCTACACAATCAATAAGTCACGGGAAGTCATTTCATTACCTATTCGACGGAGCAGCCAATTGCTCAGTGTGTAGTTAACAAGCTGGCCAGCTGAAAAAATTGTTTGTCCAGTTGTGTACAGAAAATAAGATATTGTCCTTGATTCTTTATTGATGGGATTCTAAGCAATATGTAATTTTAAAGAATGTAAACTGAATATGTAGTTGTTAGATAAATACAAAAAATGTGATAGTCCTGTCTAGATTTATGTGTACCCTTTTCTTCATGCAACAATTCCAAATCAGCATAACATCTTACTTCAAAACTGCACTTATTTTAAACACCAGAGGATGGAAATAAAAATAAAAAACAAAAAAACGGGGGCAAGCTTTGATGGGAATGACAACTAAACCCTGTAGTTGCTTTATTGATATGAACAAAGCGGTTACAACATATCTAATCAGTCGTCCAGCAAGTAACATCTGTAAAGAAGGTGGCAAAAGGCCAGAAATAGAGATAGGAAAAAAAGGTGAGGGGACGCAAGAGAGTTGAGTGATCAATAGACAGAGAAGTGAGAGGAACAGAGAAAGAAACATACTGAAAGAGAGACCAGGAAGAAGAAGAGACAACAGAGGAGAGGGGAAAGAGAGAACAAGGCGAGGCGAGCGGGAAGGGAAGCAGAGAAGCTGCAGCCGGATAAGAGGAGGCATGAGGAGAATCCCAATAACCTACAGTTCTTTACTCAAGAACAAGAATAATACACTATACTGAGTCAGTGTTTATGTGTGTGTGTCCTCTAGATGTTATAGGAAGGTACTGTCTAATCCTTATGTGTGTGTGAGGGACTGTGATATTATGCTGCATGTTTCTATGTGAGCTGTTTAGCATGGTTTTGTGTATTTAAGGCATGTGTAAGCACATTTCAGTGTCGACTGTGATGATTTGCGTGCAGTGCTGCTTATGACCCACAGAAGTCACTGTTGGACCATAAAAGTGTCGAAAAAACATCAACAGTGTAAAGGAAAGAAAGAGAGAAAGTCAGGTAGACAGACTCAATCGTTGCTTCGAAGGATTTCAAATTGGGTTCATATTTTCAGTAAGTCACAGCTTTAGGATATTCTCTTCCTTGCCTTTCTACTTTATGTATGTCTGATAAATAATGCTTGCTCAAGTGAATTGATCAATAAGTTGAAATGCATTGGTGTGGGTTTGGAGTCAGGACTTTGTATTTTACACTTTAATAAAGGCCTGCTTTGAAAGGAAATCAAATAAATTCATAAAGAGCATTTAAAAGAAAGCCACAGACTGAATTAATTCAAGCAACACTTAGTACATCTTTGGAGCAGAAAATACGCTTTGAGTGACAGAAACAAATTATTGTCTGCCCTGGTGGTGCATTTAAGTCAAATTTGGTGCTTATTCTTGGGCAGTAACCTACCAATAAAAAGATTATCCTCTGTGGTGTAAGTGATTTATTTGGACACTTGCTAGGAGGGTTTTATTGTCAGACATATTGACCATTGATTGAAGGTCTTGGTGTGTTGCAGCGATGCAGAAGTAGTGTGTGGTGAGCACAGCGTCCCATCCCTTTAGGCTTTGGCTGTAGGTGCAAAAGCACACCGTGCATCTAGACATATAGTGTATATTTTAACCACAAACAAAACACCTCTGTTTACAACATGTTGCATGAAGGTTCTGCTTTCAATATCGTGAAAAAAGTTTGCTAGTAGCCTGACATGCAACTGGTGATGGTGTAGATTACCACATTTGGAAGAATTAAAGCTTTTATGGAATGAGTGGACATGTTGTTCAGAGATCATCGGTGCGTTGAGAGATTTTGACTCCATCTCTGATCTTTGCCAGGTACCAACCATCTAATTCCTCGAGATAAAGGACACACTATATATCCTTATGTGTACTAGTATGTTTGTGTGTGTGTGTGTGTGTGTGTGTGTGTGGGTGTGTGTGTGTCAAGGGACACACCAAATATCATAATCTGCAGTGAATTTTATGTTAAAGCCCCACTATGTAGTTTTTCCCTTGTAGCGCCCCCTTCAGGTATTTAATGTTTACTTCAGTGTCGTAAATACCCAGTTACGTTAGATCAGGTGTCGTGAACCTCTGGCTCGCGAGCCATATATGGCTCTTCCGGTGACGCATATGGCTCTTTTGAGTTTGAGTTAAAAAATAAATAAAAAATCTCCGCCCGCACCCCTGTAACTTTCTCTATCGCGCCAGATTACAGCAGAAGTAATGCAGGGCTCTCAAGTGTCACGCATTGAGCCTGGTCCCTTTCTTAAAGACGTCTTTGTTCTTTTATTAAACTAAACGTCTGTTATTGATCGTCTCCACAGCAGCATGTCATTCTGTCTCTACGCGTCGTGTAGCGGAGCAAATAAAAAGTCACCTGCGAGCTTAGACTGGCACTATATGACATTGCGTCATCACTGCCAGAAAGCAGGTCGAAGTACATCCGGGTACTACCGGCTGCGACCGGGCGGCGACAAAATCTCACATCCGCAAATTTTTAAAGACTCCCGATGGCAGTGGCGGAGGCGCAAATCACCATATTAAAAGTCATTGTAGCGGCACCATTTTTTAAAAGCTGTTATTTAAAGGTAGGAAATGTTACATAGTGGGGCTTTAAATTATGATTTCTAATGCATAAATAGAAAGAAAAAAAAGAAAGTGATCTGAGGGTGTATTATGGACGTGAGCTTTTTTTAAAGATGGCAGTGTTTCCCTGAGGCCTTGTGCGGTCGCTCAGGTTGATGTGTGTCAATTTGTCTGGAGGCTGCCGGATCTTGTGGGCTTAAGCTGCGATAAAAGTTCAAGGCTATCAAACGCTAACGATGTCCTCAATTTAATGATAAAGAAAGTTATTAACCAAACTTAATTTCATACATAACTGGCTCAGGGAACTTATTGCGTGACAGCCCAGGGCACAAAGAACAATGTTGGAAGAATTATAGGAATACTATATTACCATCATGTTAATTTCCTCAGCTGATGGACTACACTACTGACAAAAAACAAACAGCATAATGGAAAAAAAACTATTGTGATATTTCGCAGCCACACACTATTTCCTTCGTCACTCTATGTTTCCAATTCTCTCTTTGAACTGGTCAAATTTACACTTGTATGATTGTGGAATGAAAAAGTATATAATTAATTATTCACAACTGTCGGACACTTATTTTCATTTAGCCTCTTTCTCATCTTAATTCTATCCTTCTAACGCAAACCTTTTAGACACATTAGCAGTCAGCAGGGGTCCACCACTAATGTCCTGACTAAAATATCACAACAAATATTGGATAGGTTGCCATTCCAATTTTGTACAGGTGCTCATGGTGCCCAGAGGATGACCCCTATTGACTTTACTCATTGCTTTTCCTCCAACACCACCAGCATTTAAACATTTTGACTTCACAGTAGAATACTAAATGGAGAGGCTCTACATGTTGGACAAACATGTATAGTTTCAAGATCCTCATATTTTGGTAATCTTTTGACTTGTTTCCTTTTGTGCCATGGTGAGGTTGGCATTTGTGGTTTTGAGTGAAATGTTTCAATAACAATAGATGCATTTTTTTGAGATTTGGTAAACAAATTCATGTCCCCCACAGGAGGAATAGTAAGCACTTTGGTGATCCTCCAACTTTATAGATCGCACCATCATCAGGTTAATATTTTCAATCATCAACATTTTGGTATATAACCAAATATTTTCATTCATCAACGTAAATCTTCTCCATCAGTTTGAGCCAGTCAGACATTTAAATGTGTTCTTATTAACGGAGAGTGCCTTTTTTGGCAGTATGGATTAGATAGTGTTTTCAGAAACTAAATGTTGAGCTCAGAGAATACAGTGACAACACTGATCATTTCCTAAAGGCCACATAGACAGCTGACTTAAGTCACTGACTCTGAAGGTGATCGATAGGTAGGAATAAAAAGGAACTTGGCTGTAATCTACCAGTAGAAAAGTCCACTTCGGTTGTGGAAGTAATTTGCTCTTCAATCCAGGGTGTGGCGTGGACAGCAACGCTCCAGTCACTCCATGTCCCGATCTCTGTGTCCTTGGCAGCCACCTGTTGAACACAAGCACAGTATTCAGCAAATCAGAAGCATTCATTAATAAGCTTAAATATAATTTGAAGTATAGACCAATATATATTGATGTATATCAGTATATCAGTATATGTAAATAAGTATGTATATATGTATTTATATGGGTAAACATTATATACAGTATATATATATATATTTATATACTATATATATATACTATATATAAATACACTTATAGGTATATATTTATATTTGATATGTTTTTGATGAATACAATTGTTTCTGATGGTGGATCGTTTTGGGTCCTAAATGATCAGGTAAAATTGTCGGACAAGAGATGTTACCTGGATGATGTATTCCTTCCCAGCATAGGCATCGGTGATGGTGTGGGAAGTGCTGTCAGATAGCTCCACCTAAACCGCCAAAAAGAAGACAGCAATTGGTCAGTTTGGAGAAGGGACCAGCCCATGGGTGGGGTGTATTTATTGAGTTAAAATCTATTTTATTTTTGAAGTCCATTCATATAGTAGTGAAGTAAACAGATGTATAAATATATACCTTCTGTCTGAAAGGATTATACAACCCTCCCGATACTAAATGTTCCAACATGATGAATCATAAACATTCTTAGCTACAAAAGGCAGTGTGAGGTAACAAGTAACTTTGGCCAGAAAGTCGTACATTCCACCCATTGGTCTTTCCATTTTGTGCAAAGTAAAGCAATCCTGGCCTGACCCTTTAATGTTTAATGATGTGTAGATTCAGCTGTGTAATATAGTACACAACTTTTACTCACTGCTTATTTATTCCTACCAGATCTTCTTTCATTATTATTCTGTGTATAGGTCAACGTTGTTGCAGTGTTTTACATGTGCCTGCTGAGTTGATTGAACCTTGATGCCCCCGCAGCCTCCAAACACACATACTAACAGTCAGACACACTTGCAAAATACCAGTGGCATAATTGACAATTATCCCAGAAAGCTCTGGCATCAATACCCCATAATTGTATAACACAATGTAATTCATGCCAACATTTGCAAGCCTTTTGTGCTCACTTTAATTTGCAGAGCGCAAAAGAGAATGAACAAAACGTTTGAACCATGGGAGTGTATGAGAGGATGATTTGCTGCCTCTTTAATTCCCGGTTAGTTTTGCGTAAGTGTGTGTGTGTGTGTGTGTGTGTGTGTGTGTGTATGCGTGTGTGAGTGTGCATTTGTGTTCATGTGTGTTTTTCTTGCCAATGGCCTGTATTTGAAAGAGTTGAGGACAAATTCGAAGTAAGAGGGTGATGCATTTTCTCCCTCGAAAGTTAAATTAAATGATTTAGTGACATGCCTATTGCCTTCTGCAGTCTATCAATGCACACACACACACACACACACACACACACACACACACACACACACACACACACACACACACACACACACACACACACGCGCACACATGGAAACCCCCCCCCCCACACACACACAGACACACACATTCTTTATCGTAATAACTTTTTATTGTGTCGGCCTGCAGTACATTATAAACGCAAAACTAAACTAAACTAAACATTTACTTTATTTCAACAATATTACCAGAGCATTTAGGAAAAGCAGCCATTTCTCGGTGAATGGCATTGTGTCTTCAGAGAATGTGCAGCAGAGGATATCTTATTTTCTTCCAGGTAACAAACAGGTGATTGATCGTGGTCATCTCTATAATCTTGGATTGTTGGTGCACTTCTAGCTCTATCTATCCTCTGAATTTATCTTTGTGGGGATGTTTATATTCTCAGTATCCCAGTAACGGTGAATGACATTTGGTTGCATGTTATAAACAATCACTTCTATGTAAAAATGTACATTTATGTACCTACACATTTGATGGACAATTTTTTTAGATAATTTATCTCAGATTATCCCCATGACGCTCACTAAATCAGTTGATAGTGAGAGTTTATATGTTACGATGCAAAAATGATAAACGGGATGGCCAAAACTAGTAAAAACAATACCAAAGTTATAATAAAACAGAGCTGTCCTTTTAAGTGTTCTTGAGATCCTCCGGCGCCTCAGAAGAGTCTTTGATTTGATCACATTTTTTGCTAACCACAAGCCGTAACCTAGCCTCCGATTGGAGTTTCCTTTTCAGTTCAGTTGAGTTAATCGGACAAATATCCCTCCGTACATCCCCAGCGTCTGTGCTTCCTCTGTCTTCCTGTAATCTGTCTCTCATCGTTCACCCTCTCGGTAAAGTTCACCGTTCTGTTTTCAACTTTGCCTTCACAGCCTCTCTCTCTCAGCTCTGACTCTTTATCCCTCGCCCCACTCTCCCTCGATTTGGAAAGAAGTTCAGGCTTTATCTGCCTAACCGAGCGCTACATTTATAGGCTTAATTTCATTTGTGGAAAGCAATAGTAGTCCAAGCACGTTTGCGTGGGACTTAAGTGCTGTGTGTTGTATGTGTGGATAGACTTCATGTATGCATTAACAGACGCCTTAAAGGTTTCAAACTTGTGCTGGTTATGTTTCGTCCAACCTGTGTATCTAACCATAGCTTTTATCAGCATTCCTTCCTGATTCTGTGTATGTGTGTATGTGCATACTAATGTCTACCGTGTGAAAGCTTGAGAAAGATCAGCCAAACATGTATGTTTGCTTGAGTCCCCGTGTTCATGTCATTCTGTGCTTATATATTCCTAGCGTGGGTTACGTTTCTGTGTGCATTTAATACGAATGAAGGAAAACCAAAACACGTGCACGAGTTTGGGAAAATGTTCCTCCCTACATTTATTTTTGTGTTTCTTTGCATGCACATGTTTACGCTTAAGTCAGTACATGTCTGATACATTATTGTTTGTGTTCGCAGGGCTGACCTGGAACTGATGCTTGTGAGTGTCTGCACATGAATTTAAACGACTAATATGTTTATACGCAAAGGAGTACTGTGAAGGAGTACCTTATATGGTGTAAACGGCTTGCAGATGAACAGAGATAGAGATGTGGCTAAATAGGGAGAAGTGTGAGTGGCAGCTACTATCACAAACTAGAGGGAGAGAGGAGCGTGGAGGAGTAACACTGAGAATAGGAAGTGGGGAGATAGATGGAGAGGCTATTGCCATTGCTGCCAGAAAAGCACTGTCAGATCATTTACACTGCAAGACCAAGTCTAAGTGTTGTGGCTGTGGTGGTGAAGGAATGTATATTTACTTGTTGTGTGTGTGTGTGTGTGTGTGTGTGTGTGTGTGTGTGATTATTTATGCTTCACATGTGTCTGTAGGGCTGATATATGTTGGAGACTAAGCTGTTAAGAGCTCTAAAGTAAAAAGTTAGTTCCGTTTTTGCCCACACTGTAAAAAAAGATCCTAATTTTACGGTAAATAACTCTAAATATTTACAGTAGTTTTCCTTTTTTTATTATATTTTTTATTTTATTATATACAATAAAATAACAGACATTATCCATAAATTAACAGCCCAACTGTTAATTTAGGTATTATGCTCGTAATACAAAATATCCTTTTTTTCCCATTTTTGTAAGGAGAAATGACTGTATTATTAAATACAGTCTTTTTACCGTTTTCTTAAATGACATACAAATTCATGTAAAATAACAATTATTACCTGTAATCAAATGTGTAGCTCCTTATATGATGGTTTATGTCCATACTAACAATTTCTTTGTAATTTTAAGGTCGATCACATTATATTTATATTAATGTGTACTTTTACATTAAAACTCTGTAATTCTAAATCTAAATTTAGCTAACTTTTTTCATTACATTAAACATATTGCAGATTTGTTAAGAATCTGTAAAATATTATTATTTCACTGCAGAAGCTTTAGAAATATCCCTTTATTGAAGGTATTTGACTGTAATATTACAGGAAAAATCTGTAAAATAACTATTTCACTGCAGTAGCTTTAGAAATATCACTTTATTAAAGGTGTTTGACTGTAATATTACAGGAAAAATCTGTTAAATAACAGTATTTCACTGCAACATATTTAATGAAAATTACTGTAAATTTATGGTTTTCGTCCTTTTTTTGAAGTAAGGTATTTTACCTTAAATTTACGTTTTTTGTTTGGCAGCCATTGCTGCCAGTCATTTGACCGTTTTTTTACGTTTTTTTTTTTTTACAGTGCATGCTTATGTGACTCAGTGACACGCACACCGGCACAAAGGTAAGCGGTACAAACACATTGCCACTCCCAACACCCAAATATTTACCACGCCACAATCATGTTCTATCAACTAAGTTAACATACACTGCGTTCACTAACCCCCAAGATTATTTAGTAAGAATATAACTACATTGGGTTGGGTTAAACATGCCATACAGAATGTTGGCCAGTACAAATATTTTTTAAACAAATGATTGATCATAATTATGATAATAATAAAGATTCTACACAAATGGAATGACCACAGAATGTTCCACTTTGAAAGTAATGATCCCTAAATGACCTCACTTTGGAGAAATATCCTCATTTCCTGCATAAACACCATATGCCTGTTCATTGTAAACAGCATATGTGAGCATGAATGTTTCACGATGAAATGGAGAAAACAGAGATGTCGCCCTGGTATTATTGCAGAGAGGCAAGCACACCTGGATCTTTCAAAACCTTTGAATGTGTATGGAAATGCTAATTCAACATTGCTTCCTCCCTTGACCAAGTTCAACAGCTGCTTTGCAGCAAAAACAACCCAAACCACAGAAGCCACAGTTTAAGAGTAGTGCTGAATAAACATTTGTCTTGGCCTATAAGACTCAACTGCTGCTATCAGGTTTAGCCAGATAGCTGTAGGACAATGGCATTGACAAAGTCATTCTGATCAGTGAATAATTCTTTGTATTATTAGAAAATCCCGTGCGCAGATCCCACCCCACATACACCCCCCCCACCCCCCACACACACACAAACCCCAAGAGCCTCTAGACAAATCGAGACAATGAGAGAGATGAGATGTGAACATTCCTCAAGGATTGCATAAGGAACTGTGGGAAAAAGAAGTGACCCTTTACTTTTCACATATCCTTTATTTCCACCATCTACTCTCTGTGCTTCCTTCCTTCCTCTCTTTTCCTTTCCTTCCAATCCTCTTCCCTCTCTTTCTTGTCATGCACGAACAGAATAAACTTCTTTCTTGTTCCTTAGTTATTCATTATCCGATTTTGTACTTTTGTTTATTGTTGCAAACACCTTAAACAAGCTTCCCACTGGGATCAATAAAGTTTAATCTTACTGTGATGTTGTGGAACTTATAAGTAAGGAAGGAACTCCAGCTGATTCCTATGATTACCACCACCAACAGGGCTTACTAGGGATCCAATAAGTCCACACATATACATGAAATATTGTAATTATAACCGGCATCAGAGGGATTATATTTGCGATCACATATGTTGTCATATATACTAAATATAGACATTTACGGTATGGAATAAAGGCACCATACATTTAGTGTAGGTGAGAGATGGCAATGACAAGAGACAAGTCAGAACAGTTGGCAGACAACAGGACAAAGATGTAAAGAAAGAGAAGAGTAGAGAGGCAGAAGATTATGGAAGAGAGAGAAGGAAAAGCAGAGAGAAAGAGACATGGAGAAAATTTGCGTCGGTGGTCAGATCTAATCCAGTGAGCATGTCTGTTGTCCTGGAAAGGAAACCCAATTATGTGGCACTTCCACTGGCCCAATGGCGCTCTGTGTGTATGTGTGTGCACTGAGAAGGTTGGTCTCATTAGGTTGACTGACAGCTTCCATTTTTCCATCGCACACTCCTCCCATTTGGGAACACACACGCACGCACGCACGTACGCACGCACACACACACACACACACACACACGCACACACACACACACACACACACACACACACACACACACACACACACAGCCAAGACTAGGGGTAATTTCTCAGACAGTATTTCTGTCTTTGAAGCCCCAACTGCCATAGCAGCAATTACTGTAAAAGGCAGCTAACTCCCACCTCCTCCTCTTCCCAGCCAATTGAAGATCCCAACCTAGACCTTGCACCCTTAACAGGCATCTGGCAGTTTCAAAAACAAAACGACGGTGGAGGTGTCTTGACATTAACTCGGGTCATGCCAAAAAAGAACAACTCTAAATGATAACTCTTCCCCGTCTTCCCCTTCTGTGACAACTTTCTTCTGTCTTTTTACCAACATGTTTTTCTTTGATATAGTTCATTCTCAATTATTCTTTTCATGGAGATGGATGTGAAAAAATGTACCCTAAATTAAAAAAAAACATGACCCTCCGAAAGATAAGTGGGTTTTGGGATGCGTGTTTCTTTGTCAGTGATTTACAATAGTAGATTAACTTTATTTATACAGCTTCTTTATGCTGATAACATTTCCAAATTTCCCATTAACCAACTTGTACTTCAAATATAAGTAATTGGCACAATGGAAGCAGCCTTGAGTTACACTGCCGCTCTCAGGGACACTTCAACATGCAGTTGGAAGAGAAAACTGTTGATGTGCTATAACCTCGAGCCTGTCGACCTGTCAATGCTCAATTGTATGATTTGCTAGCTTTAACAATGAAGTCAAATTAAGGAGAAATTAGAACTGTATGAAATCAGAAAACAATTATCTGATATTTGATGGACAGAAATGACCAGACTGTTTACATCCCAGATTTTTTTGCTTTGCACATTAATGGATGTTGACATCATGAGTGGCTGATTGAAGATGAAGTGATGTTTTGTCAGAAAATCAAACAAATGACAAATATCATTAATTGTTATCGACGTTGCCGAGTAGTAGGTTGTCAAAGCTGGCGGAAAGAATCCAATGAAAACTGCTTGCCACAGCGCAGCGAGCGTTACGTAATATGCACTTTGCTGCTGAGTGAGCGCTCACTGATTACTTCCGCTCAACACTCTCGAAGACTATGAGCTGTTCGTCGGAAAGCCTCTAGTTGGATCATCAGTCACTCACTGAAATCGTCAGATGGACCACCGTGTTGTCCGCCGCAGAGCGACGCATGATACAAGCCGAACCTGACAGAACATGGTGAGTGCTGAAAAACTGCTGAGCGCCAGCTGAACCACGGGCGTCCAAAGTGAGCTGTACTGCTCATCAAAAAAAGTTTCTCCAATCATTTATTTGTTCATACATTTTGAACAAATTCTGACAGTTTTCCCAAGGCAGACTGTTTTATTTTTATAGCCAATGCATTTTTTACAATCAAGGCAGCCACTGGTTTCTTTCAGCTTCAGCTCTTGGTTGGAGAAATCTAATCAAATTGAGCTCATTCTATCCAAACTGTATTGGCCATGAGACACAAGCACCCAGTTTATGAATGTACCCAAAGATTGACATAATGATACAGAAAGCATTCTTGGCCCAGGAGAGGCCAGCAATCATCTCCATTCACAATGACAGTCAGACTTTCAAAGCACCACACACGTAGATAACACAACTCCAACTTGGCAAACACACACAGGATAAGAGGTATCTTTCTTTGATGGGTGACATGTATGGCAATGTTCTTTTTATATATGTTCTTCTACTGTATTAGTAGCTCTCATTTGATAAAAACGCAAAGTAAAAAGATACGATCTATGGAAAATTATGTACAGGATACCTTTCATTACATTATGTCAAAGCCAACAGACTGCACAACCCATGAACAAAAATCTAAAGTTTGTATCCTTGTGCGCATGTAATATAAATTATACAATTCAACTATGATGTATTTTTGACAGCAGAACTAAATGATGATAACTTTCCCATGTGACAGGACTGAAACTGTCTGGTGTGTGTGTGTGTGTGTGTGTGTGTGTGTGTGTGTGTGTGTGTGTGCGTGTGTGCTAGACATATTTGATAAATGAGCTGTCTGTGGCAGTGTCCTTTATATGGGATGTTTTCCCCAAACAAGGTCTAAACATTTATCATGTGCAGCCACGGACACACATGGCTGGCTTGAAGAATGGATGGTTGGATAGCTGGCTAAATGCATGGAAGGAAGAGTGGATGGATGAATGAGTGGGAGACGGTACAACAGTAGATTGCTAAGGGGGATGGGGGCTAGAGGCAGGTAGAAAAAGATGAACAGGACGGAATCAGAGTCACTGTTTGGCTTTCATGAAGTTCAATGTCAAGTTATTCAGTGTCCATCTCGGCTTTTCTTATGCCGTGATAAAGATGTTACGCACAAAACACACACACATCGTTATCCACCACAACAACCAGGACAAATGTAGAAAAAAAGAGAAAAAAAGTGGCAACAAAAGGGGAAAACATACATACACACACAACAACATACAAAAACACATAGCACATCTCCTGGTTCGCTATTGATTCATCTAAGTGCTTGCAGGATGAAAGTGACATTTGGCAAACATACAAATGCCATTATTACATGGCAATATTGACAAAGAGGAGGATGGATGAGGATGAATGGAAAAAAGAGAAGAAAATTGATAAGAGGGAGAGAAAAAAAGTGAGAAGGAAATTGAGAAGGAAGGTGAGGTGGAGAGAGAGGGAGTGAGGGAGATGGATTAGGAGAGGGGGAATGCAGCATTTCAGACAGAAGGACAATGTTGGATGAACAGATGAATGAAGGGATAAGCTGTGTTGACGATGCTGACATATTCTAACTCTCTTCTCTTCTGTAAACATTTGGACATATGTGTGTGCATCAGGGGCACATTATGAGTGGATATGCATGCGTGTGGCCTGCAAAAAAAAGGTGTGTGGCCTGAAAAAAAAAAAAAAAGAATCTCCAACATAAAAAAAATGTTGCCTCTAAAATCTTATCTTTACACATTTTGATTTATTTTACTATATTGAAATTCTAATAACAAAAAGAGAATAAGGTTGACAACTGTTTTTACAGTTTTTTTAAATTCCTGAAACAAGATCAGAGTAATTGAAAACATTGAACATATTTCCCTTTTTGGCAGAGTTTTAGGGCCCGGTAGTGACTTGATGAATATGAGATCATAAATGTATTTTTCCCCATTGAGCTATATGTGCATGTGTTGAATGGATAATCTGTGACCGTGTGTATTTCCACACACACACTCATATGTGCGTGTTATAGCTCTGGGATAACAAATACATGTATCTTCATCTTTGTAATCGGAAGAACGACTACTTGCGAGTGCGTTTGTGTGCACGTGGGTATTTGTTCATATGCAGCATTACGGAGCGCGCATGCATCTGTATGTGCATGTATGCATTCCTCTCCTTGCGTGAGAGTGCCTGCATTGTAAAATGTGTGAGTTTTCGGTTGAATTCAGCTTCATCCCCAAAGCGCAAATACAGCGCAGCAGATGCAGTTTCATATAACGGGGAGAATATTGAGCAATTTGAAATTGTTCTTATCACAGTTACTGGACCATCGCCTTAATTGCAGCAAGAGTTTAAGTTCACGTTTCAGTGAAGGAAGTTTGAGGGCGGGATGGAAACAGAACAAGGCCATGGGAAACAGAACAACTCACTGACTGGACTGATCTACATGCATACAGATGCATTTTCAAATGGGGATTTTTCTTCTGACATCTTGAATAAGTCTTTATCACAGATTTTACTGAATTACAGGAGTCAGGCCTGCCAAGGTATCTTTCAGACTCTTGCAGTTTAAATGAAATACATCACCTTATTTAAGTTTTACTTAAGTGAACAACGGGACGGCGGCAGGTACCACTGTGGCACGCACATTGAATACAGAAGTAGTCGAGGTATGGTGTTATGTGCCCATTTGGAGAGCAAACAATAATAACATCCTCTTATGCACGCGGTAATAAGACGGCGTCTTGGTGTTGCGTCAAAGAGCACAATGCATGTCCAGGTTCCAGTCTCTTACACTTCCTGTGTGTGTGTTGCCCTTCATGTAATGAAACTGAGCTATATTTTCAGTCCTATTGACGCTACTCCAAGCAGTTTAAAGTATGAACCAATTGAAAATAAAGGTTGTGTCAAGTATATTATATTAGGTACATCTCTTTCATTGGAAGAACAAGGTCTTATGTTGGTTAGATCTAATGTATCAACCTCTCTTTAAGTCTCTGTTTTACGGCGTAACATATTCCAGCAGTTGTTCTCATTCCTCCCTCTCATCATCCCTTAAACATCATCTTTCTTTATTTACCTTGAAACCCTTTGTAATCAATAGCTTTTGAAACTTTACTTTCAGCGGAATGGCTCACCTTTTTCTTCTCGTCTCTCAGATTTTCATCTATTTATCCATCTATTTGAGGTCAACTCTCCATATAAGCATCTCTCTTTTTTTCTCTCGCTTCATACCGCTCTCATCCACAATCAATCGTCTTTCAAAATTTATAATAAAATTTGCGTGACGCTTTCTATGCTTTATTTAACACAACATCTCAGTTTCCTTTTCTCAATTCTATTCTTTGTCACTCATTTAGAGATTGCCATTTTATAACGTGCCTTCTATTAATGTCCAACTCACTTATATATACTGCCCCTTTCTCTTTATGCTGTCTCACATAGTCTGCTATCCATTCACCTTTCTCTCCCTCTCTGATGCACTTCATTCATCTCAACTTCGAAACTTTCCCTTATTTCCCTCCTTCTGTCTGAATCTCAATCACCCTGAGTATCTGGGCCAGTCATCCCTTCATTCCTCAGCAGGATGGATGGTTTCCTCAAAAGATCAATCTGATCATGCCAGCGCTTTCATTCGTAACTCAAAACACATTTTCAAAATGTTGCATGTGAAAGCCATTCTTACCCAGCTCTTGTGTCTAACTAAAGGTAAATTCCTCAGCAATACTAACCACTTCAATTAGTATTCAACCTTTAAGGCTGTAATTAATGAGGCTTATATGGGTCCAATAAACAGTGCATTTTATTTTGGCAACCTCATTTAATTATATCTAATGATTTATGTCACAGCTTTAAATACAAATGTTTTGCACAACAGTGCTACTCTTAACATTAAATATGCACTCTGTAGTATAATGGCAGTAGCAACAAGCTGCTCTAATCACCAGATAGTTATACAGAGTGTTCTGCTCATATGATGGCGACAGCACTATATTTCTATATTAAAACTGCACAGGCTGGGTTGGTTCACAGTTATTCAAGAGCGGCCAGACGCGTGGACATGCTGGTTTCATGGCACTTTTATTTTGTTGTAACGGCCATTAGGAACAAACACATTCAGGTTGTCTATTGTCATTTTGTTTGCATTTCGACTGTGTGTGTTCATGTTAGACAATTATATATCTATAAACAAGCACTCCCTGCCGGAGTGAGGACTAACACTGTTAGCCAACTTCTCATAAAAAGGGCAGCAATGCAACTGTAAAATGTACAACTAGTTCACATATTGATTGATTAGTGTTGAGGGCATCGAGGGGTAGTAGTGTGAGTCAGGTTTAATCACCAATTCATACCACTTTGTGGTATTATGACTTTCTTAACTGCTGTGAGAATGAAAAAAAGGGATACTGAATGGACGTGTGAGTAGATAATAAGCGTAGGTGTGATTGTGTGACCAAAGGTCTGAGCATATATCTAACATAGGTATATTGTGACATATTGTTCCATTTCTTTTTTTGAAAATGTCTGAAAAATAATGTAAAATACCTATGTCAAATACAAATGTCCCTGAGGCCGAAATAACCTTTTTAGTTTGAGCATTTAGCTTAAACACTATTCAGTGGTTAATAATATACAACCCTTTGAGAAGCAGGAATGAGCTATTCCTTGTACTTGATAAATTACGTGAAAGAATAAACCAATAATTTGAGTTGTTGTAATTAATTTAAACAATGAGGCCCCAGGAACCGACTGCAAGCAGCCTAATTAGGAGAAGAATTACAATCAAGAATTGCCACTCATCTCAGATGCGTTAACATCTTTAGTTCAGCTGAGTTTGAACTACAGGTAAAAGCAACACCAAGTGGTGCTCATTTTATTATTATTATTATTATTATTATTATTATTGTGATTATAACGTTTATTATACTGAACAAATGACACAAACAACAGATGAAAATACCCTCACATAAAAGTGTGTGAGTTGCTCTTATAGGAAATAGAAATACATAGAAAAAGGAGAACAAAGGGAGGACATATTGACATAGTGAGGTAATAGCAGAGACACTTGTTGAAGGATGGAAAGAGCGAGAGAAAAGACCGTAAAAGAAAATGTGTACTCTTTCTATAATACGTATGTGTTTTTCTATGTAATGGTTTGTAACCATAGATCTTGGAACAACACCATTGCGATCCATTGACGGGCATGATAATAACACTGCAACGTTAGACCTGACAGGGAGCTTTCATCCCAGGAATCCTATAGTGGACACATATGCTTTTACTATATGATGCCCTGAGGGATCTGGACGTTCAAAAAACAGTCAGATACAGTAACCAAAGAAGCTGAGCGATTATTTCTGTCTGACTAGGGATCAAACTCAAACAGATACAGGTTTGGATCATTTCACATCTAACTGCTAACTGGTCTCAAAGGAATTTATTCGGAAAAATAACTGTAGTCTCTTTTTCTTTATCTAAAAAAACATCCCTAATTCTCTATATATGACAACAACATAGTAACATTTTTACTTTTTCATAACTATTTATCCTACTTGCCATTTCCTTTCGAGAAATATTTTTGCAATGAGGTGAAACTCAATCTGCAAAATGGTGAGAAGCCAGTCTTTTTCTTATGAACACCACTTCCAGAAAGAAAGTAAAGACTTGCTCACCAGAGGTTTTCTAATAGCATATAATCATAATCAAACAGGTGTTTTTCAATGTTGACGTACAGCTTTTGGTAATGGAGCTGTATCTGGACAAACACTCTTGACCGTTTAAAACTCCCTTTACTTGCTGCATAGTTGTTACATGTGTCACACAGACTTTTTTCTGTGTTACTCATAAGTGAGGAGCTCATTTTCACAATGTGTGAGTCATGTCCATGTGTTCAGTTTTCACTAGAGTTCAATGTGTTGAATCATGACCTCAAAACCAACTACTCAACCGTAAGGTTGTGAGAGCTCCCCTCTCTCTCTCTCTCTCTCTCTCACACACACACACACACACACACACACACACGCACAGCAGGGCTACTCACATGCTGCCACTGCTCTTTGATGAGTGGCCGGTATCGAAGGAAGTATTTCAGAGGGAAGTTGTCGATGTCAGGCCAGGTGGCGGGGCTGTGCCAGGACACCTCCAGCCTCCGGGCGTTGAAACGAATCGGGGTCGCTGTCACGCGCTCCGGGGGGTCCGGTTTAACTGTGCGGTGGATGAGAACAATTAGTCAAAGGGGCACCCCACCAATTCAACACATACAAGTTCAGTATTTTTTTTAAGCAGAGTTTACCACCCTGCAACTGCTGCTTATCACTTTAGCTATAATGGTAATGCCGCTAGCATTCAATTTCTACGTTTCAGGAACTCACTTTGTGATTTCCTTGCTGTTGCATCTTAAAGCTGAAACGTTTCCATGTGAATATATATTTTTACTTGATGTGAGGCCAATTTGTTATTCTGCAGTTATGGAGATTGAGAGACATATGTTTTCGTCCATCTTTTCAGTTCAAGCAGCGGTCACAGCCGCTTTGGCTCAGAGTTCAACTGACAGACATTTTTGCCACAAGGTCCCCGATGGACAGTTTTGTATACCTGTTGTGTTTCTGAATACCTGTCAACTGAGAAAGACATGCAGACGGAGAAAATGAAAGAATTTGATTCAATGCTTTTGACAAGATATTGAATGACCCAGCCTTTGTTGGATCACTAGGGAACAAACCGGCCCGCCACTTCAGCAACATGAAACCTTTCTGAGCCACACACACATATAGTATTACAATAGAGAATGGATAGCTGCAGTAACAACCAACAACTCTGATAATACATATACAGATGGTGAGGATGAAATCAATTTGGGTGAAACTCGCTACAACATACACAAGGTCAAGTAAACAGACAACACACACACAGACAGACAACAGCAAACACACAGGCATCTCTCTCAGTACAACCTTCATGAAATGAATGATGAAAATATGAAAGATTGTTGCATATGATAAAAAGAAAGATAAAAGCAGACAGACAGCTTTCTCCCTTGAGAAAGAGATATTAATCTCATTGTGACCTTCTTCTAGTAAATGTGTAAAAAGATGAAATAGGGACGGGAAGAAAGAAAGAGAGAAAGATAGAGAGAGAGAAAAAGAGAGAGAGAGAAAGAAAGAACGAGAGAGAAATAAAGAACAGTGCATATAGGCAGAGTGAAACCAAAGTGAAGTCTGTGGAGACTAGAGATCAGAAACTCATCCTCTTTGTCCACATATCCGATTTGTCCAACAGTACATAACAGAAAGAAACATGTGCGAGGACAGAACAAAACAGAGAGAAATATGTATGGGTGGAGAGTCCCAAAGGCTTTTAAAGTATTCATCTGACTTGTAATGGAGTATGAGCTTTGTGTTCCATGAGTTATGAACACATCTTTCTTTTGAAGCACTTCTATTAATACTAGAGCTGAAGGACGGAAAGGACTTAAATAAAGAGTGGGACAATAAGAGCCCGGGATTCACTGACCAAAACAGATTTCAAGAAAATATTGTGAGGAGCAGATTATTGGGCTGAAAGACTTTTGTCCATTAAACTTATAGGATTGTGCCGGTCAATTCTGCCTGCCCCTTTCTTGCTTGGCCTGAAAACGTCTGTCACGACTCCCTCGACTGTTCATTCAAATTTGCGTCAACATTACCGCTTCTCTTTCCTCCTCTCAACCTCATGTTGCAGCAGTCACAGCAGCACTCGGGTGATGATGCAAGTGAACAGGTATGCAGTAACATAAAAGTCTATCTTACAAACAGCTATTGCTTAGCGGACATTATGTTCACTGTCTGCTGAAAATGGAACAAGAGAGTGGGAGGCAGAGTAGCTTAAAGTATGTCCCGGTGGCTTAGACTGTGCAGCAATCAAGCAGTAATGTAGGAACAGAGATCTGTAGGCTTACCAATGTAGTACATCATCTGAATATCTGATTTTAGTGTTTCTAAAACATGACTGTAAAGCATCTAATTGTTCTGAATGCAGCCAGGTTTGTATGCATGATACAAAAAAAAGAAGAAATCTAGAAACCCTGTAGCTCTTTTACACTACACCATATTTCCTTTAAAATAAATTCACTTAAAAAAAAGAAGAAAAGTAAAATCTGAGAATTGTTTTAAAGCTTTTTTTCTAAAAAGTCCTCGTTTTATAAACTGTTGCTGTGGAAATATGGCTCATTGTTGGAAGCAGACTGTATTTGTATTAGGAGGTATATACTGTATACACAAAGTGTGTAACAAGTAATGAATGAATGAAATATACTTTATTAATCCCCAAGGGGAAATTTGGTGACAACAGAAGCAGCCCGATAAAATTAAACACAATAAAATATAAGTATAAGAAAGAAAGAAAGAAAGAAAGTGACAGTGCATAAAGTAAAGTGTGCAAGGTGAAATATAAAATACAAAATAACATAAAATAAAATATATATGTATATATGCACAGCATATACACAACATATATGTAAATGTAAATATAGATAAAGCACTGTAAAATTAAATAAAATAAATATATATCTGGATAGTGTGCAAAATGCAAGTGTGTGTATGTGTGCAGTAACATGTGAATAACAAATTATGTTAGTGTACAGTCAATGTTGTGTCTTTAGTGATGTTATTTCATACTGAATAATATGTAAAGCATGGCAGTCGTAGAGCACAAATTGGCTTCCTGGACTCACTGAAATGAAATTACACACATTCTCTTGCTTACATAATTAAATGACTAGAAGTGGTACGTCCTTAATTCACATGGTGTGCTATTTGTTCAAAGCTACAATAGGCAAAGAGAATCAATGAGAATTTAAAAAAGCACATCTGAAAGTTCTGTCAGTTTTTTTCTCTTGCAAAATAAATTATAGATGACGGTCATATAACTGCAAAAGTTCTCATATCTGGAAAACTAAGACTACACTTGTCGTACTTTACCCGTACCATACCGTACGCAGACTACACTTGTCGACCCTTTTTTTCCGACTAACCAATAGGATGAGATGGAATACATTGGGGATACCAAACATAATCTAATCTTTTCCTTGTGGTATTTATTAATTTGAAGCAGGACTGAAGAAGAAGGATAAAGCCCACTGCTGTCCTAGTGGGCCCGACTGTACCTAGATCCAGGGTGTTGCATTCAATTATTTTACACTGTTATTATCCTCTTAAGTTAACTTCACTTCTATTGACTGAAGTCAACATTTGCTGGCTCCTCCGGGAAGCTGCACACAAAACAACCACAAATGAAACTAGAATATAAACACATAGTATTGAAAGGATAAAAGTGACAGATGATTTAATGGTGTTGTTGAAATCTACTGCAGCTATATCCCCTCTTTGAAATTAGTCTACAGTATATTTATATTAATTACAATTAATTTATAATGTATTCCTCAATCATGCTCAGGTGGACTAGTATTAAATATGAAAAAGAAAATCAATGTAGGTATAAAAAAGATTTATCTTTAGAAGTATTTTCACTAAGACAAGATCAGCCATCGTTTGATAATACTGGCAAAGGAAATCTTTAAGTTATCATGTGTTGAATCTGAAACACACACACAAGCACGCACGCGACCACGCATGCGCGCACGCACGCACACACGGATGCACACACACATAATCTCTTCTAATTTCATCCCGGCTGTGGTCGGATGAACAAGGACAGTTGCGGATCTTCTTACTCCCACTCAGAATTCAGAAGTGCACCAGGAAGCATGAAATTGTTTTATTTATTTACGATCTGCCTCGTTGTCACTGATAATGAATGTGGCTTACAACTTAGAATGGCATGGGAAAGACTTTTAACAATGCAGGAACAAGGAGGAGATAGAGGGGATGAGAGCTAGAGGGGGAAGAGAAGGGAAACTATTTGAAACACTTAGAAAACTATTCATGAACATAGCAAGATATTTGAAAACTATGTTTTTAGGTTTTTGCTTTTCAACTATAGCAATTTCTAAAATTAAGTCACCAATCTTTTCAAAGTCTTTTTTTTTGCACAATATTGTAAATAGGTTTATGTTGCTTTCAACTCTCCCTGTGATCAATCACAACAGCTGCATTGTGTTGTCAGTTATACTAAAGTGAACAGCAAGCGATCAGAGCACATTGCTTTAGCCTGCTAATAAGTGATGGAGATAATACACCATTGTATTGTTTACAAGCTGCAATTTATGATTTAAACAGTTGTTTTCCATTTGAGAATATGTAACAAGAGGAAACAAACGGGATGTAAATTTGTAATTTGTGATATTGTGCTGTATTAAATAAACTGAATTGAATTCTACAGGGAGAGAAGAAGTAAAAAGTCACATGAAGGGCATGTGGGCATGAAGGAGAAAGCCAAGGAAAAGAAAAGAGCAGTGGGGTGTTTTGCTATCACCAATAGTAGAGGGATATATCCTCAGCCAAGACGCTAATCCGGCTAGCATTAGCATTTTCATGAGTCGTGCCAGGGCTCGGCAGAGCATGTCACTGCCTCGTTTGGTTACTTATGTACACACACATACACACACACACACACACATACACACACACACACACACTCACCTACACCTACACACACACACACACACACACACACACACACACACACACACACACACACACACACACACAAAACCCTCTCGGCCGACACACTCCACACAGCCCCATTGGTGTCTGTGTGTGTTTATGCGTCATGCACACCCATATCGCGCTCTGAGCAATACAACAGAGCTGAGGACTGCTGGCAGCACTACCCTTATCTATTAAAGTACTTCTCCTTCCTTCTTTAAAATGGATTTCTCCTCTTCACTGCTTTCCAGCCTGAGTCGCTTGTGAATTATAAGTCTTGCTATTATTATGTAGCCTTCTGCAGCCTAACTGAACAAAAGAATGTACAATCCAAAAACTTATTTTTTCAACACATGAAGGTTATTATCTGAGAAAATTATTAAATAAAAAATCAGACGAAGTATAAAACTTTTCTGGTAATTCTTACATTAAATATGACATAAATAGACTTCCACTGCAGCTGGTGTTTGGATTATCTGGCACATTAAAGCGACACTATGTAACAATTCCTACCTTAAAATAACAGCTTGAAAAATATGGTGCCGCTACAATGACTTTTAATATGTCGACTTGCGGCTCCGCCACTGCCATCGGGGGTCTGTGGGCTAAATACTCGACTATGTAAGATTGTTGTGCCGCCCGGTCGCGGTTCGTACTTCGACTTGCTTTCTGGCAGTGATTATGCAACGTCATATAGTGCCAGTCCACACTCGCAGGTGACTTTTTATTTGCTCCACTACGCGACGCGTAGAGACAGAATGACATGCTGCTGTGGAGACGATCAATAACAGACGTTTAGTTTAATAAAAGAACAAAGACGTCTTTAAGAAAGGGACCTGACATTACTTCTGATCTAATCTGGCGCGATAGAGAAAGTTACAGGAGGGCGGGTGGAGTTTTTTAAATTTTTTTACTTAAACTCAAAAGAGCCATATGCGTCACCGGAAGAGCCGTATATGGCTCGCGAGCCAGAGGTTCACAACACCTGATCTATCGTAACTGGGTATTTACTGAATTAAACGTTAAATACCTGAAGGGGGCGCTACAAGGGAAAAACTACATAATTGGTCATTAAGTGAAAAAGAAGACCTTTGATTTTTGATGGTCACATACCATCTGAGCCTCAACTATATGCTGTTTGTTGCAGAAAAGGTTCAGAGGTAGCGCGTTTATTATATAGTGCCTTTGGTAATGACAGGGGTGCACAGTCAATGGGTTTGCTGCTAATGGACTATGCTGTAGGTTAAAGCAAAAAAAAACAAGAAAAAGAAGCTCGCTAATATTGAAATGGCCAGTGAAATTCCAATTTGATTTGTCTTTTTGGCACCGAGCATAACTGTGTTTACAACAAGTCTCCGAAGATAACAAGAAGTCAAGGAAATCTGTCCACAAACAAATGCATTAACATTGCTCAAGGGTCGGCATCCTCGAAAAGATGCCTCGACACTCTCCATCTTAGTTCATATTTCTGTTGCACTTCTTTGTCAATCTGTGTGGTAAAAGGATCTAACATTTTTTCCTGAACTAAGTTTAAATAAAGAGCCACTTGTAAATGTCAACGAAAACCATTGATATTCTGCAGCCTGAATGAGTTAGGAGGGAACTAAAATTATCCTTTTTGAAACCTTGCCAGTAAACATCAGTGCTTCACTGTGCACATACATCATGTTTGTATCAAACTTGGTTACAACCGTGTAATAGAACACCACAACATAAGAACACTTTACACTGCATCTATCTTACCTATACTGGATTCTTCAAAAGAAAATGTGGTCGAGGCTTTCCCCAAAGCATTGACTGCCGTCACATTCACTTTGTAGGGGAAGCTGGAGAAGACCTCGGGAAAACGTACACGACAGCGGTTCTTGTGGTCTGGATCTTTCTGCACCTCCAGTGATCGCTGGTTGTGTCTGGAGTAGAAAAGGGAAATGAATAAATTCAGTAAAAGATAGAGTAGGAAAAAAAGTAAAGTAAATATGTCTTTACAAATGTATTTCTCAAAGAAAAATACAATCCTCTTTAGTAAGATATTTTGGGGTTGAAAAAGGACAAACGTTGTTGGGAAGAATGTGGAGCCACCTGTTGACTGGCTGAGCTGAACGCTGTCGTTACCGACTACTCCTGCTGTGAGTGTCTCGTTTGTCTTATTCATCTAAATGTCTCGCTGTCAACATTATTCAAATAAAATGACGTTGGTGGTACAAACTTAGTGAAGGCAGAGTCCACCAGCTGTGGGACTCTGTGATCTGGGTATATCAAAGAGAACCTGATGGAGAAGGACTCGCTGCGACCGAAGGAGAGAGGTGTTTAACAATAGACCAAAACCAACATGTTTTCTTATAAACCAAATTTATAATAAAAAACAACCTTTTTATGTCTGACTGATGTGGATTCTGATTGCCTTGACATTTGGGGTATTGTCAATTTTAAATCTAGTTGAATAGCCTGTAACGTTTTTGTTCAGTAAGGTCTGAAACAGGATTCCATCAGCACTCGCCACCAATACTTTTTGATGTTAACATTTTTTAAATCATACATAAATTAGGGCCTATGCCAGGGATAGAAAACTATATATATATATATATATATATATATATATATATATATATATATATATATATATATAGTGATCTAACCATGCACTTCCAAATGTCGCACCCAGACAGAAGACTAATGCACTTACTGTACGTCGACTTCGAAGGTTGTGGGGATGTACGTCGGGTGCAGTTGGTGCCAGCTGCAGTAGAAGCCTTTTGGGTAGGTGTTGGATCGACAGGTGATTGTGGGCTCCCGAGGGGGAACTAGAGAAAGAACAAAAAAAGAAAGACATAGGGCAGAACTGTTAGCTAACATATATACTGCTTTATATAATTAGAAGTTACGAGTTTGAAAAAGAGGCTTTAAGAAAAAACAAGAAATACCAGAGCAATATCAAAATAGCACAGCTCACATTAGTCAAATACAAAGCAGCTGTCTCTAAGTAGACGTTTCCTCATTGAATTATTCAATCTTGATCAAGTATTTCATACACATCACACGTCACAGTTACTCACTTTAAAAATAGTTATATATGTGTCTCTGGTTATGTTTTATGAGATATGTTTATGTAATGCATTTTTTGCATTACACAAAACAATGTATGTTAGACTCATTAAGAGGGAGGGATTAAGATTGATTATATACATGGTTGCTAAAAGAACTTACTTTAGCTTTCACAGTATCACTTATATTTTCTATAAACCTCAACCTTAGGTTAAGATTGTGTTAAAATGGATATCTTGAGTCAATTTGTATTGAGAGGCCATCTTGTTAAGAGAATGTCAGGTCAGATTCAACAGCGGCTTCAAATCAATATATAATTTCTGCTCACTCTGTCACTGTGTAAGCAGCATATTTGCTTCCTCTTGTTTTCATCTAATGACTCCAGCAGGGTACAATCTTGTGACTGCAGGCAATTATTTTCAAATTGACTGTATTTGCATTGATTTTTGTCCCCTAAGCCGCCTGCATGTTGGAAGAGGAAGTGATGGAAAAGCTGAATTAAAGCATAAGGCGACGAAGAGCAGATCTGGAGATATTGGAGAGAGAAAAAGAAAGAAAAAGAAAGAAGCTGGGAGGGAAGAGGGTGTGTGGAGAAGGAAGGATTTTGGAGTGGTAGAGCAACAGAAGAATAAAAGAGGTTGGCCAGAAAAAGTACGCCAACTCTGGCCACCTCCAAGATTAGAGTATTTTCTTTAAGGCTAGTCAACTGCGCTCTTGTCTACCACCCCTCTCTTTTCCTCCTCAAAGCTTCTCACCCTTTTACCCTTGTTATCTTTGCTGCATGTGGCGTACAGTGAGTATTCAGTGCGATATGACAGAAACACATTTCTTTATATTCTGTTTTACCTATAAATCTTTTTCATCCTCTCTCTTTCCAAATTCACCCTCTTTTATTCTTTAGCTTTTCTTGATCTAAATTGCAGCATTTTTCAATTCACACATGCTCCTTCCTTTGGTTAGGATTGCTGAAGTGTATTGCTTTTAAAATATGGCTGCATTGAAATTAAAATATTACATGTTGGATAGCAGCCAGTAAGCATTATATACTCCTGATAAGATGTTGACTGATAACAGCTACATTGACAAACTTTGATTCTTCATTTATAGCAAGTAATGCACAGTTATGGGTGGGATGGGTCATCCTGCCTTTAGGAGGCACAAACCCATTCAATGTGGACATGGGAA